>ML776788.1:1070492-1102007 GCA_009831015.1 Picea engelmannii
CACACACACACACACACACACACACACACACACACACACACATCAAATCATATAAACCATTGGAAGAAGACGGATCTAACAAAATGTAAAGCAATCTTTCCCACTGTAGATACACTTAACTTGGATATTTTAAGCATGAAGGGATTTTCATATCATATTTTTTATCCCTCTTGATGCCTATTAAATCCTAAGTTAAGATGGATCTACATGGTTCATAAATATAAATAATAACATGATAACTAGTTGACTACAAGTTCAACATGGTCCAAGTTGTATTTTCATAGTGAGGAGAATTTCAAGGGTAACAATTTTAAACTAAATCCTATCATACGTGAATGGTTTCAAAACTGAATCCTACTTTGTATGAATATTTTAAAAATTTAGAGATAATGAGAATAATGATTTTAAATTAAATTTATTTGCTCCTATATATCCTTCACACTATTTTCTAAGAAAATAAAATGTTTTAAACCATTAATACACACAACTAATCTATCTCAAATAAATATCTAACATATCAACAAGTACAAATGAAAATGTACCAAGGCTTATCCATCATTCACAGAAGAGGGAGGCTTGATCTAACTAGACTAACAACTTGACCAATTAAATCTTGATTACTTGAGTGGACAAAGAGGGAAATTTCTTTGAAGAATCTTACCACACAAATTCTATATATCATATTCTATATTTATAACTTAAACTGTATCAATAAATTTGTATTTTTTCAAAAAAAAATTTCATTTGATTGACAATCTAATCCAATTCAACTCATAAACATGAACTATATATTATTTTTTTACATTTTAATGGTTGTTCTTGGTTTTTCTAGATCAAGTTTTATAACTTTTCTATATTTTTCTAGATCCTTTGGATATATAACCATGCAAATAATATAATATATTCCCAACATTATTTATCCAAAGGACACTGAAGCATTTTTCTTTGAATTTGTTAAGAATGCCTTTTGGGATATGCATAATAGACATCTAATACATAGTAATGCTTTCCAAAACAGTCTTGATCAAGACTAATATACCTCCTCTAGACAATGATCTATTATTCCATAATGAAATTCTAGCTTCAATTTTATTGTATGGCTGAATCCACTCTTGAAACCTGTAATCATTAGGCTTTAAGTTAAAGCCTAAATATTTAGTACCATTAGATAAATTCAAATGGTTCATAGGAATAAAATTGACCTCTGCACTGTCAGGTCAAGCATCCCATTGATATGACCCCCAACGCATCACTACCAAATGGGCCAGTCTATCATTGCTCTCTGCTAGAAAATGAAGAGATCAAGCGTCAGATCTAAGAACTACTCCACAAGGGGCACATCTGGCCTAACTCATCACCTTGTGGAAGCCCAATCATTTTGGTGTAGAATAAAGATGGGACCTGGTTACTCTGCATTGATTACGAGGCCCTACAAAAATCACAGTCAAGAACTGGTACTTGATTATGCAAATTGACGATCTCCTTGATCAGCTCAAGGGGGCCAAATACTTTAGTAATATTGATCTGAAGTCTGGCTACCATCAAGTCCCAATAGAACAAATAGATGTATGGAAAACTTCCTTCAAGTAAAAAGAAGGTCTTTTTGAATGGTTGGTCATGCCCTTTGATTTAATGAATGTCCCAACAACTTTCATGAGGTTGATGGACGATATCCTGCGACCTTTCACTGATTATTTTTTCGTGGTATATCTATATGTCATCCTCATCTACATCAAGAATTGGATAGAACATTTGCAACATATTCAGTAGGTAATACACACTCTGCGGAAGCACAAGATATATGCCAACTTGGAAAAATGATCCTTAGGCATGGACATGGTCTAGTACCTAGGCTACATTGTTGATGCACATGGTGTGCATGTTGATCCAACCAAGATCCAGGTTGTCCGTGACTGGCCATCCCCAACCACACTCATTGATCTTTGGAGCTTCTTAGGCCTTTCCAATTTATATCCTAGGTTCGTGTTGGGATTCCTCCATATTGCATGGGTCCTCAGTCAAATAACTAGATGTGGTGGTAAGGAAAAATTTGTTTGGTTCCTGTCCCAACAGAAAGTGTTCAATGATCTAAAGTGACGCTTGTGTTCAACACCAATGCTCTCATTACCTGACCTGCAACATCCCTTTGAGATCGAGATAGATTCTTCAAACTATGATGTGGGCACAATCCTCACTCAGCACAACCACCCCATGGCCTAGCATAGTGAGACACTATCAGATTTCGTACATAAGTACCCTACTTATGACACATAAATGTACTCCATTGTGTAATATTGCTGCTAGTGGAAGCATTACATTCTCGAGAAAGAGACAGTCATCCACACTGATCATAAGCCATTGTAGTACATGCAGACATAAGACAAATTGCAGAATGACCGCCATTAGAAGTCGTCCACATATTTGCAACAGTTCTACCTCAACATCAAGTATAAAATAGGAATTACCAACCGAGTTATTGATTGCCTCAGCTGACCTCCAGTCAGGGCACTCACCATAGTGCTATACTCTTGCAGTCATGAGACCTATGAGTGGCCCCACCTATATGTGACAAATCCCAACTTTGCCAACACCTACCAGATGTTGGGCGCCGACACAACTGTCAATAATTTCCATATTTCGGACGGGCTGCTGTTCCATCTGGGCCATATGTGCCATATGAACCTCTACACTTCTCTACCTAATCCTGATAGGCCTTGGGAATCCATCTCAATACATTTTGGGCATCCCTTCCACCAGTCGGGGAAATGACTGTGTTTTTGTGGTTTTGATTTCTTTTCGAAGATGACGATTTTGGTCACCTGCAAGAAGAGAATCACGAAGAGGAAAACATCAAGATTCACTTTGGGATCCCACAAACCATTATCATATATTGGGACAGTCGTTTCCTCAACACATTCTGGTCAATCCTCTAGTCAATGCTGGACACCAAGCTCACCAAGTCCAGTGCCTTCCACCCCCAAGCAAATGGCTAAACAAAGGTCGTCAATCGGATGATCGTGCACATCTTGCTCATGTAAAATTCCAAGCACCCTCGCATCTAGGATGAGAATCTTCCCTATGTTCAACACAACTACAACAAAGCCATACATATCTCAATGAGCCACAACCCCTTTCAGGTGGGGTTGCGATTTCAACCATTGGGTCCCATGGATGTTGCACTACCCCTTGCGACCACCCAGGAAGAATCCTTGCATGATCCAACTGCAACTGACAAAGCCACTCGGTTCATTGAGTGGATCCAAAATTCGCCAATAGGTTCAGGATAGTTTACAAAATTCCAATGCCAAGTACAAGCAACACATGATCAAAATTGAGTGCCACACCAGTTTCGGGTAGGAGATAAAGTTTGGTTGCACTTGCATAAAGAACACCTTACAGGGCCTCATAGGAAGCTTCATCCACTCCATTATGGGACTTACACCATTACCAAGGACATGGGTGAAAATTATTTGGAGTTCAACCTACCCCCCTTCCTTGGCTTGCACCCAGTGTTCAATGTGGACCTCCTTCGGCCTTATTTTCCACCATTATTGGAAACCTCAGAGATAACAAAACATTTGACACCACTAGAGATCAACCCTAAATGCATGGAACATGCATCCAATGAACATATCATGGACACATAAGTCAATGGAACTCACTAGAAAATGATCCAACTTTATCGAGTTGTCAAAGCAGGGCAACTCCTGCACCAAGGCAAGTGGCTCACCTAGGGCCAAATTCAATAGAAATTTCCTCATCTGATGAGGAAAATAAAGGAAATGGAGACCATTAATTCATAAGGAGGGAGGATTGATACAGGTGGATATCAGTGGCCACCCACCTTTTCCAACTGGTTGAAAACAATTTTTTGGCAATTTTGGCAATTTACTATTTTTAGCAGTTTTTAACTTTTGGGGCTAGTTTGAGGGCCTAAAAAACATTTTTTCACGACTGAGAACTTCAATTAAATACAAAGGCTTTTATTGATCCCCCTAAATTGATCTCCTCATCAATACATTTCCAATGAGCTATCGTGCACCCTAAACGAAGATCGTATGCAAAAGTTACGACCCCGAGAAGTCAATGTATTAACTTACCCCAACGAGGCCCACATGACTTTTGGTGCTTCATCTCCTAGGGTTAGGTTTTTGGATGTCTAGGGTTTTGGAATTCATATTTATTGTAAAAATTCCTTCATATCTTCATTGTACTCATCTTCTTGTGAATGAGCATAGTCGTCACATCTCTTCTCAAAGATAAGTTGCCATCATTCTAGCAAGCTTGTTTTCAGTTTGCATTTTACAATTTTCAGCATATTTCTTATTTAATAGAAGTCAATTTTAACTGTATCTCTGTTATTGTTCACTTTGTCTCTGTGTTAACATTATATATTTGTGGTTTAGAGAAATATTTTGAACTGCATAATATTTTGGTTGATAAGAAGAGGATTCACATAGCAACCTTGAACTTTGAGATAAAACCCTATCAATGGTATCAATGGGTAGTTAAAAGGAATCCCCCTTTTGATCATTATACTTGGGGTCTATTTACAAGAGACTTAGAAACACAATATGGGAAAGTTTGGGAACATGACAAATTTAGTCAATTGACAAGAATCAAGCACTTATGTCATATTGAAGATTACAATTTAGAATTTCAGGTATTGGACACAAGGGTGGATAACATAAGTGATGATCATTTGTTGGAAGCTTACATGGGTGGATTAAAAGAAGACATTAAACATGATATTTCTTAAGACATCCTGCAAATATTATGGAAGTTATGCAATATGCTCGTCATATTCAAGTAAAAAATAAGGCTACACACAAGTTTACCATTGGAGCATACACAACAAGTAGAGATCGTTGTTGGGTTCATAAGACATGCGTACCTCAACCGAAAAGGTTGACACCACAACAAATGGATGAAAGAAGAGAAAATGGAATATGTTTCAATTGTGACATCAAGTACAATAAGGTGCATAAATGTAGTGAGAAGAAAGTATTATACATAGACAATGAATGGGAAGAAGATTAAGAATCAGAACCATATCAAGATCTAGATCTAGAAGAGACTACTCCAACAATATCTTGTCATGCATTGGTCGACATCAGTACTCCACAAACCCTCAATATAGAAGGATATATCAAAAAGAAAAAGGTAACAATGTTGATTAGTTATGGTAGTACCCATAACTTCATCAATTACAAATTAACGAAATATCTCAATTGCTTTGTATATTCAACACTAGAACTTCAAGTAATGATTGTAGATGGAGGTACCATAAATTGTTTTGGGAAGTGCCATAGTATTAAGATGAATATGGGGGAGTATTTATTGGATAGCCCCATGATTTCCATCAAAATGGGTGGTGTCGATGTTGTATTAGGAGTCCAATGGTTACAATCATTGGGAACAATGGCCCTTAATTTTCAAGATCTTTTCATGAAATTTTCCTCAAAGGATAGGAAATTGAGCTTAGAGGTATCCAAGGGAAATCCTCTAAAGTGATAAGCTCTAGTAGCATGAAAAAATTGCTTAAAAAGGGACACGATGGTGTAGTTGCACAATTGTGCTCACTATATTTTCAAACATCTATAGCTTCTGCTCCAATTGATTTCCAAAATGTTATCAACAATCATACCAATATATTTGGAGAGATGCCTAAGGGTCTTCCACCTACTCAAGATCATGACCATGCTATTCAACTAAGACCAGGAAGTGTAAACCTAGTCTTCCGTGTTTCTTTCTTAAAGAAGATAATTAATGACAAGATCCCAATGCAAACTATTTTATCATAAATTAATGCAGAAGGGAAAAGCGTACTAGAACTAGAAACAATCCTTGAAATAGGGATTAAAAAGCTACAAAATCGAGCAATTACTGAGTACCCCATCAAATGGAAGAACCTACCAGTGGAAGAGGCAACATGGGAAGATGATTTCTTCATGCAGACACAACCACATTTGTCAAGTGTTGATGACAACACTTGTTTGAAGGGAAGGGGCATGTTAAGCCCTAAACAAAGCCCCATGTTATGTATAAAACCCCTTATTAAGCCCTAGATATTGAATTATTACATTTCTAGTGTTATATTTGTATGTTGGCTAGAACCCTTCATTGCACCCTTTCATTACAATTGTACCCTTTGTCTCCTATATATATATATATATATACACACATATATATAACAAGGAGGCTTAGTCTTAGCATCATATTATCTCATCTCATATTGTATTCTAAAATGGATATATTGTAAAAGGAGGTTTCCCCTTGAAGTGGCCTGTATTAATTGACTTCTTATCATTTTCTAAGTCGTCATATCATAACATTCCTTGTGATGGGAACTTTCAACCCTAAATAACTCATAATTTTGTAATTTACTTGTCATGGTTGCAGGTGGAATTGTAAGTTTGCCTTCCTCTTTTCTTGGAACTTGGTTCTTATCAGCGTTCATGAGATGAGGAAGAATATTTTTTGCAATTGGTTGTGCTATTTGGTCCTTTTGAGTAATAGTTTCTATTTGAAGCCCATATTCTTCTTTTTTATTTTTTTGGGCACATGAGATTAAAGATAATGATATTTTTGGTGGCGCTTCATTATCATAATCAATATTTCAATTTTAAATATTTTTGGTTGACTTCTAACTTGACCTTTTCGTGAAACTATGGTTGATGAGTCCATACTTACGGAGAAATTTTCATAGATTTTCGATTCTATTGTTAACTCATATTGTTCTTTAGTTAGTCAATTAACTCCTTCTCTATGCTCATTAATTATCATTGACATTTTATCCTTATCGAACTTTGAATTGTACTCAATAATAATTTTGTTTTCTAGTTTATACTTTCCTACTTAATTTTTGTTCACTATTTTTAAATAGTGTAGTGACTTGTCTTCACATAAATGTCTTATAATCGATCTCCTATCACATATATGACAATTATTTCCCTTCCTTATTAATTCAAGACATCATTTTTGAGAATCTTTAGTTAATTGGTCAAATTTATCCTTATTTCTAATTTGTTGATTTTTTTTTATTTTTTTTTTTATCCATCCTTAACTCTTTTTAAGACTTCTCAATGCTACTCATAATTTGCATGGTACTATTAGCTTTGTCTTCATAACGAGACCTTCTAATTGCAAGTTTTTATTGTTTACCATTTTGTAGGTTCTTCTTTATGGGGCCCAATTTTAGTTTACTTTATATTAACTATCTATATAAAGTTGAAGTTAAAATTTTGTTCGTAAATTGACTTTATAAGTCCATAAAATTGACTTGATAAAAGTTTCTTAGGTTAAAAAGGAAAAACTCTAAATGATTGGAGGGGATGAGACTTTAGGAAAAGGGCACTTATGACTTCGAGATAAAAAAATGGTGGCAGAGTGGCTATGGGGAAAGATCGCAGTGGCTAGATATGTACGGTGGTCGAATTTTAGTGGCAATTTTATGGTTAAATGGAAGCGTACATAATATGAGGATGCACAATTTTAATTGGTGACTAAGTGGAATTTTACGAATAGTGTATAGTTGAAATTGATGTGGCAATGGATTAATTTGTAGTGTATGATAATTAATTTTAGTCCACAATGTTAGTCGAGTTTGCCTTTGATGCTAAATGGGGTAAATACATTTGTATTATTATTGTATGATGAAATATTTTTGTAATTGTATATTAAAATGTTGAATATTGATTGATTGAAAAGAATTTATAATGTTTTTTTTAAATAAAAAAGGGGTACTTCTTATTAATGAGTGGTCATTGTACAAAATTGATATATGTCACTCGCCTGCCACATGTTCCGTTAAATTAGTGAAAACTGAAATAGGTGACTGCCTATTATGTTTTTGGTCAAAAAAGGACATCCACCACTTGCCTTGTCAATTTGTTGGAAACTAGAGCAGGTGGAGGATGAAAGCGCTGACATAACTGTCTGTGTAAACTAAACATACTAATAAACTCTGAAAATTAAAACTAGGCACAAAATGAACAAAGTACCAGACCAGGTTGACAAGAAAAAAAGCTCCATCATTGTGCAAGTGATGCTCAAAGAACTATGCAGATTTAGACATTAGAGGGGCTGCGAGAACCATGGAACCTGCCATCCGAAGTGCCACTGCGAATGATGCCATCACTAAGCTTGAGCACGTAGGGCTACGCGCATGTTAGGTACCTCTGCTTGGCTGTTGCATTCAAAAAGGCATCGAACAACATGTCGATGCAGATGTTGATGAGCGTGTCTTGATGGAGTTGGTCTGCCATATAACCTATGATGTCAAAAATAAGCTCCAGCTGATCCGAGCTGAAGAGGCTTGGTGGAGTTTGGTCGCAATCCTCAACTGTGTTCAGCGGTGGAGGCGCAGTGGTGGGGAACTCCTCCTGAATAATGCAAGTGGCACCATCCATGGCCGCCACTGTTCCTGTAACAACCCCACAGGTGCTGGGGTGAATGTGGGTATCCGAGACCGTGTGGAGGAGGGATTTTGGTGGAACCTGAATTGGTTCCTCTGGTAATTCCTCCTGAACAATGCAAGTGGCATCATCCATGGTTGTCTCTGTTCCTATAACAACAACGCTGGTGTTGGGGCGCAAGTAGTCATCCAGGACCGTGTAGAGGAGGGATTTTGGTGGAACCTGAATTGGTTCCTCCGAGAATTCCTCCTCCACGAAGGCCATTGGAGGAGTATGTGTCCACGCAATTCCCTAAGTCTAGGAAATTGACAGAAATCTCCCCAAACTATGCAAGCATCTCTTTTTGGCTGCATGAATGTACCAGGAAGGACCTCACTTGGGCTTTCCTCTCTCTCTCTCTTGGCATGGTGGAGCCTGGGGGGCGAAGAACCAACTGGACCAAATCCAAGAGAACCGACTGTACCAAAATCAAATTCCCAGGCAGAGCAAACATACAAAGCACTGAAGCGAAGTGGAATGCCATGGCCAAGCTGGATAGTCAATCGAGAGGCGGACATGATCACTTTGCTACCACCCATACTCAACATAACCCTCCTTCCATTAATCATCGAGACCTCCATTAATCTTGCATAGGGGAGTTGTTCTCCCTTCCTCTGCAAGCTTTTATGGTCGCCCTCCATCCAAGAATGGGATTTGGGGTGGTGACCAACCATATTTATGGAAAATTTCATGAGAAGACTACGTGACCTCCCTTGGGGTACGTAACACCCCATCCAAGGCAAGAATTTATAATGTTACAATAAACCTCATAACAATATATTTATATATATATTGACTAGTCACAAGTTACAAAAGTGTGTGCCCTTTAACTTTTCATTAACTTAATGATATTATTATTATTACAAAGGTTCTCTTCCTTATTATTTGTATAAAAAATAAGGATCCCACCTCTTTTGTAACATTTATTACTTCAACACTATAATTAACACAATGTCATGAGAAATATATTCCTTTTTACAATTCATACTTGGAGGTGCAATCCACTTCAAGGGTGCATGCATCCTCAATCTTTTGTGTTTTTACTGTTTACTTTTGTCATTTGAACTTATTTTTATATTATATTTTGATTTGATTTTTGAGTTATTTTTTTTTCCTTAAAAAATCATATTCTATTCATTGAGAAAAGATACACATTTTGTACATGCTAAAGGCATTCTTTACCATCAAAAATGGTCTTCAAAATTCAACTAAAAAGCCTTAAAAACCTCACAAGCAACATAATAGATGTTCAGAAAAATCATCTATAAAGCCATTCAAACATAATAAATTGTCCAAAAAGTTATATACTTGCACAATCCTACACGCCCATTCAAACAACACAAAAAACTATCCAAAAAGTTTACATAGGACCGAAAGAACATAGTCCATACATCACCATATAAAGCCATTCGAAAATAATAAATTGTCCAAAAATTACGTACTTGCACAATCCTACATGCCCATTCAAACAACACAAAAAATACTAACCAAAAAGTCTACATAGGACCGAAAGAACATAGTCCATACATCACCATATACTAGCATCACATAGAGTCTGGCTCAAATCCTCATTACATCATGGAAATATAATGTACTTAAGGTGAACATAAAGCCCACTCCTCCAAAATCAATTGAAAGACCATCTTCACCAAATGAAAAAGTCGGACCAAACAAGAAAAATATCATATATGGAATTGCTTGATAAATTGTTGGGTTTGGCCACCTTTTGATTCTAGCATTGTTCAAGTACCTTCATCCAAAGATAAACAAGATTTTGAAATTAAATCTCCTTCTTTGTTGGTTTTTTTTACACATGAAAGAAACAAATGGAATTAAAGACATCTAGAGATAACATGACTTCTTATGAGGGTGAGGATGGGGGTGGGGCAAATATTAGAGAAAGACTCTCATATATGAAGTAATACATTTCTCTAATGGGGGTGGGGCAAATATTAGAAAAAGACTCTCAAATATGAGGTAATACATTTCTCTAATATTTTCCCCACCCCCAGACATTTCTCTAATGGGGGTGGGGCAAATATTAGAGAAAGACTCTCATATATGAGGTAATACATTTCTCTAATATTTTCCCCACCCCAAATATTAGAGAAATGTATTACCTCATATATGAGAGTCTTTCTCTAATATTTTCCCCATCCCCGCCCTCATATATGATGGTGGGTCTGAAGCATCAATTCATCATCCTATTTTCTCCTTTTACCCATTTGATAGTCACCATGGAATCACCATAAATTTGTAAATGAGAGATTCTTTTTTCTAAAGGAAACATTATTATAAATAATAAAGTGAATAAATAAATAAAAATATTAGACCACTTGCCTAATCCTATATTGAAGCTATATAAATGATTATCCTTTAAGAAAGAAGTCCTCCACCTTCATACTTCCAAAGGGGTGCCTTAAGGAGGGAGTCCCAGGCTCAAAAGTCTATTCCAACGCCAAGCTGTAGGGATTAGTTTACATAAGAGTTTCTGGAAGTTCCCAAGGAGAAAGAAATAGGCAGAGTTTCAAAAGGCTTATTTTAAGCAGGTCCCAAGGCAGAAGTTCCCAAGGCGTAGGTCTGAGGCGAAGTTTGGAACTGCTACTCGATTAGCCACTGCTTCCACCCAGCCATAAACGGGCTTATCCGTATCTGGATTTGCGCCTGGAACAGGATTCGGATCTGTGACTTGAGACTCTATAACTGGTCATGGTTTGCACCATCAAAAAATCCCCATGGCTAGATTTGTCGATGGAAGTAGGGACAATATGTCTTTGCACAAGAGAAATAGGTTGAGACTTAAAGGTTCCATATATAACTTTTCTCTAATTAGAAAACTACAAGGGAGGGATGAACTTCCCTTAAAAAATACCTAAATTTCTTGCCAACCAAATGCTCCAAATTGTCATTACATGCAAAGGCTTATAGCCTTTTAGTTTAGTCTTGGAAAACCATTTTTTAATGCATTTTTCAATTGAATTCCCTTTTTATCCTTCCTTAATGCATGTAATGATCTCCTAGCCAACCCAAACCTATTTTGAATATGCACAATGGATTAGCAAGTGACATATAGTGTCTTCACTTTCCTTACATAGCACACATTTGATTGGACCATGCTTTTTCCTCTTTTGAAGCCCTTTCCATATAAGTGACTTATTCATGATAGCCATACACATGCTTTTTTTTCTTTTATAAGATTTCTAGTCTTCCACATGGGCTTCCACCACCACTATATGGAGTCTAAGTTATCCTCCCCAAACATAGCCTTACAACCCCATTTAGGAATGTAGAACCTAGGTAAGGTAGGGTTTTTTTGTCTAAACTAAAGAGTCCTCTCCCTATTCAATTTCGATGTTCCCTCCTTTTAGCCTATAAATATAATCAAACCATTATGTTCCCATATTCCCCTCTAAACCCCACAAAAAATGCACTCTTCCATTTATGGGATTGGATAGTAGTCAAATCATGACAAGATGCTTAAGCCACTATGTAAATAATTTTTTCTTGCAAAGAAGCAATTAAGTGTTTGGGAAAATTGAAAGAATTCCCATGAACAACCCATGGATCAACTCCTACCCTCATTGTTGGGCCTGCGATATGGTTAATTTAATGATGATGATTAGATCCTTTTTGCCAATATTCTATGTGTATTTTCCTATTCTAAATAAGCATTGAAAGATTTTTGTATCAAATTGCCATAGCTTACACAAGGTATGTACGATTGATGTTTTATGATGATTTTGAGTATAATTCAACATGTTTTAATGATTCCAGGAAACTAATTCATGTTATGTGTGTCAAAGGGAAAAATCGCAGGTCATTTTTGCATCCGATACGCCGTCCGATACTCTATCCAACACTCCGTCTGGTACTCCATCCGCCACTCCGTCCTGCACTAAAATCGTGGGTGAGTTGGCGGTTATCATATTGGCGACCAACGATGGGCGAATCAGAGACATGGGTTTTTCTTGTGCTCGTGGCCTCCAACTACTGAGCTTTTGACAACTTGGATTGGATTGTTATGCTGGACGTTTATTGGCTCGCCTTGTTTCTAGAATCCACCGATGGTTAAGATGCATTAAATGCGATTTACTATTTTTAGAGGAGGTCGACCCTTCCAGTGGTCGACCTCTCAGCTTGTAAAGTCTATAAATACCACATCAATGGTCAGACAAATAGTTAGTAGAGCAAAAGGATAGTTAAGCTCTGTTTTTCCATTTTTAGACATCTTTCTCTAAAATTGTGTAAAATTGCATTTTTAATTTTAATGTTGAAATCGTGTTGCTTGAGCTCGTGATTCATCATTGAGGAGTAGCCATGACCTGCTGGGGGGCCCACCAGTGGTCAAGGTGAATATTTAGTCAATTAGTTTATCAATTCATATAGTGTAATCATCATTTCTTCTATTTCATGTGCATGAGTTTTGTTATGTTTATTTACTGTGTAAATTGTTGTTCATAATTTAATTGCTTCAGTTCAATTTTGCAAGGTACTTATGAAGGCTAGTGTTAATATGAAATGACCTTTTAATTTGTAGGAACCAACTTGCAAGTTTAGATACTAACCCCTGTGTGTAATTAGATGATAGATAGATTTTTCATATGCTGAAATAGAGTTTAAAAACATAGTTAAAACATAATATTTAGTTCATGGTTTCTTTAGCAAGTTTCGGTGGATGGATAGTTAGTTTTAGTTTTCATTTCTAGTTTGCTTATCTAGTTGTTATTTAGTTTTGCTTATCTAGTTGTTATTTAGTTTGCTTATTTATTTTCTTGTCATATGCTGAAATATAAATAGGATTTAAGTTATGTCTTTATGGGTATTTTCCATTTGCAATTTAAATTGTTAAAATATGATTAGTTTAATTTATTTCATGCAATTTTTTTTTTCTAGATCTAGTTTGCAATTTTAATTCGAAGTTTGATTATTGAGTTTAGTTTTCAGTTATGAATCTTTAAGTAGTATGAATTTGCTTAAACTAGCATATAATGCAATTGAATTTAATAGAATAGTGTTTTCATATTGTTGATGATTAGTGCATAGATCGAATAATCATATGGATATGCAGGGTAGTTGATGTTGCTTCTATAATGGTTAAGTTCCCACTAGATTGCTTAATCCATACTTTTCACTTTGCTATCGAAGTCAATATTGAGTTTATTCCTCTTGAGTTATCGTTAATTGTTAAATGTTATCGTGATATTATAAGACATCAGAGACATAACCATCAACACTATATTTGAGTTTTCTTGGTTTTGTAGATTAGAGAATAGTCTTCTTGCTTTGGTAGATTAAATAATAGTTTTATTTTCGTAGATTAAAGAGTAGTTATTGATTACTTTTATTGTCATGATGCTTTGAATTCAGTGGATTAAGATTTCCATTCGTAAATTAAAAGTAGTTATGAAGTTTAATTTAAGAATAGAGTTCACTTGCTTATTAGTTTGATTAGTTGCTTATTGAGTAATTTCGATTAGTTTACTTGTTGTAGAAGTTATCATAGGTTAGTCAGTTGATTGCTTGCTTGTTTACTTGCTTTGATAGGGTAGTTTCTTGCTTGTTTACTTGCTTTGATAGGGTAGTTGCTTGCTTGTTTATTTACTTACTTGTTGCTTCTTATTGAATTTGAATAGATTAATTAGATTAGTTGTTGTTGTTATTGCTCATTAGATAGATAGTTTGCTTTTGCTTATCAAAATGATTAAGTTAATTTTCTTTAAGTAGGATTTTCATCTACTTTCTTAGGACAATCCATCGATCCTTTGTTCAAAATTTACTTAGGATAAATAATTTAAGTTTCTTAATAGGGTTTGATCATTAATAGTCTTTGCTTAAGTAGATTAGCCTTTAGATAGCCCATTTTCTTAGTTAGACTATAATCCCTCTAGCCTTTGTGCCTTGGCACATATAGTACTACAACTCTAAGTTTACTTACCCCGTGTTGACAATTTAATTGAGGGTTTTTAGTGTTTTTTAGTGCATATAGAACACCCATCATTTTTGGCATTGTTGCTGGGGAGTTGTCTCAAGGTAGGAAATAGTTTGGAATAGATCATTTCTAAACCTTAGCATTAGTTTGGTGGCGGGTGAACTTTATGATGAGAGGTAAGAACTTGCGCATCTCCTATAGCAGGTTCCCCCAAACCCAATGGTAGTTTTTTTTTTTTTTCTTTCATGAACAGACCTAGAGACCCAAAAGGTATATATATTAAATCTAAATCAGATCTTTCAACCAAGGTTCCTTCCGAACTTTTTGTGGGAAGGAATGTTCCACTCATAAATTCCATAAACCGATGCTGAAAAACATAGACTAGCTCAACCTAAAGAGCTATAACAGTCTCTGGAGAGACTAAGACATGGAGCGCTATAGAACAAAAAATTGAAGCATCAATAATAGTGGGACAAGAGGCAAGACCACTCGAGCCTTCCACGGAACCAAACAATACAACCTTTGTTTTCTTACCACCATCAAGAGATCCTAACTTTGAAGACATCATAGACCCTGAACATGTGAATACCTTGTTTGGTAGTTCATCTAACATAATTGTATCTCAAATTGACATAGAAGCTTTGGCACCAATAATCTCAACCGGCTCGAGTAGGGTCACAGACAACCAAACAGTAGGAAGACCTTACCATCAGAGGGATACCTTGTTCTCTTCAAAAATAAAACCACCTAGGTACTCTCTTTTTGGAAATCAAACTAGTATGTATGATCAAGATGATCATAACAATGTAAGACACGGGTAGGAAGAAGAAGTTGGAAACCAGACTGAAACTACCTTCGGGTTTCTAATTTTGGACACCACCCCAAATGTCAATATGAAAAATATTCCCCTCTTAGCACTGCCCACCTTTTACGGTAAAGGCAGTGAAGATCCAGATACCTTCCTATTTGAGTTTGACATCTTGTGTAGGAGCTACAACTACTTACAAGATTCCCATAAACTAAAACTCTTTCCTGACACCCTCAAGGACTCTGCACTAAGATGGTTCATGGGGTTGGGAGAATCCAATATTAGGTCTTGGGAAGCCATGGACAATATCTTTCTTAAAAAGTACCAAGACTAATGCAAGAACAAAGAATCTTGTAACGATATTTTCAAAATCCAACAATTAGAAGACGAGAATCTTGAGGACTATATGGAACGGTTTGCTTATATCTCCTAGAAATCAAAATACCATGACCTTCCAGAGGATGCAGTTAGGGCTCTTTTCCTTAAGGGAATTTCAGAAGAATATCTAGAGATGCTTAACCTGATGGCATCATGTGACATCTCCCATAAACCATTTTCCGAAATATGTGAAATGTGTAAGAATTACTCGAGGAGTAGAGCTAAAATATGAAAGAATGTTCGAGACCCTTATAATAGAAACTTAAAACCAGTTAGTTCAGGTGTTATCACAAGAGCAGAGATAGGGAACCTTTTAGATAACTTTAAGACATATATCTTAAGCACAATAGGTTCCTAGTTGGACACCCTAAAAATTAAAAAGAAACAAGAGGAGGAAACTGCAACAATGAGCATATATTGCCCAAGATGCAGGAGGAAGCATTCCTCAAGGGAATTCCCATTAGATAACATTTTAGTTTGTGGCTTCTGCATAGAAGACCATTCAACTGATAAATGTCCATCATTTCCCGGTTTATTAGCCATCTATAGGAGTGAGGATCCTAGGGAATCCTCTTATGTACGTAGGAGGCCATGGAAGCCTACGAACCAAGCCACATACCTAGATCCACAATCTCAAGTTCCACCCTATTATCAACAACAAAAACAGTGTAACTCACCAAGTTGGAAAAACTAGTTTGCACAGTACCAACATCCTTGGCCTCAAAGATGGAGAGGAGGGCATAACCAAGGAAACCTTCAAGCTCCACTTGTCCCTATGTCCAATCATCCTTATCCTCAGTTTCCACCAAACATTCCACAGCTTCTACCAGGTTTTGTTCCACCACCTTTATCTCCTATTCCACAACAACAACCAGAACAATATTAGAAAGCAAGCTCCCCAAGACCAACATTATTACCGGCACAACTAGTGCCCAATCCCAATAACATGCCCACTCAATCCCTTCACAATGTTGAGATGAAGGCCTTCCCGACATATGTTATTACTCCTATTCCATTACAGGATATTCAACTGAGGTCGGGAAAAGTTTTGGACAGGCAGAGACCTTCAGTAGTCATCCAGGAAGAAGAGGAAGAAGAAACTACCAAACAACCCACATATGACACTAGGTGGGAAGATATTATTATTCCTAAGGACAAAGAACCCAAGCTTCCCAAAAATTAACCTTCACAAATTACGAAGGCCCCTCCTTATCCAGAGAGACTAGTAATCAAGAAACTTACCACCCGACCAAAATTTGACATCTTGACTGAATTAAAAAATATTTGTGTCAAGATTCCCTTGCTTCAAGCCATTAAGGATATTCCAATCTATAGTAAGGTTTTCAAAAAAATTTGTATTAAGAAGCCAGATAGGAAGCAGAAGGACCCTCCTACAATACATTTGATAAGAGAACTTTCTGAGTATATATCAGAGAAACCTAAGGTAGCAAAATATGGGAACCCGAGAAATCTCGTAGTGACCATAACCATTAATGAGGTCTCCATCGGAAACACCCTCATAGACCTAGGGGAAACCATCAATGTTATGACCGTTACTACCTTGGAGGAACTACAGTTAAAACCTTTTCTTAGGCCTACCCCAACCATTTTGGAATTAACAGATAAGACCAGGATTATACCTGAAGGAATTTTGGATGATATCATAGTTACTTTAGATTCATGGGAAAACCCAATAGACTTTCTTTTCATCCACTCAAAGGATCCTACCAAAGGCCATCCCATTATTTTGGGAAGACCTTGGTTAGCCAAAAACAATGCATTTATTGGTTGTAGAGAGGGAGAAATGACCATCTCAAATGGACTTTCTATCCAAAAGCTCACCCTATACTCTCCAGCTCAACCTATCATGGAGAATCTATGGTGGCTTGAATGTCCACACAAGAATGAGGAATGGGAAGAGCCCGTATTTCCAAGTGACCATGCCTAGGCACTTCAGGAGCACACAATGTAAAATGTGCTAAACCAGTTCATTTCTGCTATCACATGTGTTGACTTTCCACAATCTTTTCCCCAATTTGAGTACATGTTTGGGGAAGAATTTTAGGAACAATTGGATCCATCCATTTTGTCTTCGAAATATTTTATCTTCGAGATAGATGAGTCTTCCATGTATTATACCATTCCATATGAGATTAGCCCAGGAAAATTTCTACATATAAACTCCAGGCTAGATGCAGACCAAAAAAAATAGTTAGTAAGTATCCTTAAAGAAAAATCAGGGGAATTCGCCTGGGAATACACTGACACGAAGGCTATACATCCTGACACATGCATCCATCACATATACACCCAGGGGGAAGTAACACTTGTTAGGAAACCCCAGAGAAGGATGGACCCAACACTCAAGGATATAGTAAAAGAGGAGATCCAAAAGTTATTAAATGTCAGATTTATTTATCCCATCTTCGACAGTAAGTGGGTGTCCCCGCTTGTAGTGGTTCCAAAGAAAGTAACCAGGAAATGGAGAATTTGTGTTGATTTTCGGGAGCTCAACAAAGCCACTCTGAAGGATTACTTTCCTATTCCTTTCATTGACCAAGTTTTGGATACCCTGTCTGGAAAGTAGTATTTCTCCTTTCTAGATGGATATAGTGGGTACAATCAAATTCTCATAGCACCCGAGGATTAGGACAAAACTACCTTTACTTGTCCTTGGGGCACCTATACCTATAGGGTTTTACCATTTGGATTGTGTAATGCTCCTGCCACATTTCAACGAGCAATACTAGGGACATTTGCTGATCTTATTCATGATTGTGTGGAGGTTCACATGGATGACTTCACAGTTTATGGAAACACTTACCAGGAAGCCTTAGATAACTTAGAAAAAGTCCTCATCGGATGCTAAGAAATGAACCTATCTCTAAGTCATGAAAAATGTAAAATGTTTTTGATTGATGGAGTGGTTCTGGGACATCATGTTCATCTGTAGGGATAAAATTTGATCCTATAAATATTGAGGTCATCGTCAGGCTTCCACCCCCCAAAACTCAGAAATAGGTGAGAATCTTTCTTGAACATGCCAGATACTACCAAAAGTTTACTGAAAATTTTACAAATATTGTTGCACCTATGTTTGGATTGTTAATAAAGGATGTTGATTTTCTTTGGACTGATCAGTGTCAAATTGCCTTTGAAACCCTGAAAGCTAAGTTGTCTGTGGCACCAGTTCTTAGAGGGTCTAATTGGACTCTCCCATTTCACATATCTATTGATGCCTCCAACACTGCAATAGGAGGGGTATTAGGGAAGAAAGAAGACCAACAATCCTATGCCATTTATTTTGTGAGCAAGAACTTGTCCCCTGCCGAGTTAAACTACACAATTACCGAGAAGGAATTCTTGGCAGTAGTTCATGCTATTAATAAGTTTCGTCATTACAATATAGGTTACAAAGTATTTGTACATATAGATCATTCCGCCATTAGATTTATCATGAATAAACCCATAACTAATGGCTGCGTGACTAGGTGGATCTTGCTATTGCAAGAGTTTAATATCACTGTGCTTGACCGACCTGGAAAGGAGAATTTGGTGGTTGATTTTCTTTCACGCATAAAAAAATGAGGATGATGACATTCCTGTAGATGATAGTTTACGAGATGAGCACTTTTTTTCCCTCTCTGTAAATACCCCATGGTTTGTGGATATGGAAAACTATCTAGCTACTACGAAGTTACCGTCTCATTTGTCACCTCATGAAAAGCATAAAATTATCACGCAGAGTGCTAATTACTCTTGGGTTGGCCATGATATTTTTCGTACAGGTCCTGATTTGATTATTCGTAGATGCGTCCGAGAGGATGAGGTACCAAAAATACTATGAAGTTGTCATGATGGACCATGTGGTGGCCATTTTTCAAAGATGCTGCCAAGTATGTGAGGAGTTGTGATAGTTTCCAAAGGATAGGAAGACCTACGTCAGCTGACAAAATTCCCTTGCGTGCCCAAGTTATGATAGAACCTATCGAAAAATGGGCCCTTGAATTTGTAGGACCAATTTCACCCATGTCTTTTAAGAAAAACTATATTTTGGTTTGTACAGATTATGTCACCAAGTGGGTAGAGGCAAAAGCCCTATTCAAGGCTACAGAAAAATCCGTTGTCGAAGTCATCTATGAAGACATATTTACATGCTTTGGTGTCCCTCGTGAAATTGTTACAGACCAAGGCACTCAATTCACTTACAAGTTGATGAGAGAACTAACAGAGAAATATGAGATTAAACACTGTAAATATTCTCCATACCACCCACAAGATAATGGTCAGGTAGAGTCTACAAACAAAGTTCTAGAAGCTATATTAACCAATACCATTCAGTTACATCACCAGGATTGGGCTAGTAGACTTCTAGAAGCCTTGTGGGCATATCATACCACCTAGAGAAACACCACTGGGCATACCCCTTATGAGCTAGTGTACAGGAAACGAGTACTTCTACCAATAGAATTTTAAGTAAGGACCTTCCGTATTTCCACAGAATTGGGATTAAACTTAGATGAGGCTTAGAAACAATGAGCCCTACAATTGAATGATTTGGATGAGATCAGGCAAGATGCCATCCAATGAACAATGTTAGTCGAAAACCAGAGGAGCAAGTGGCATGACAAGTTTATTAAGAAGAAACACTTCCAACCTGGTGATTGGGATTTGTTGTTTGATTCCCAATTTAAAACCTTCAAAGGTAATCTCACCACCAAGTGGTTGGGTCCTTACGAGGTGGTCATTGTATATGACAATGGAGCTGTGAAAATCAAAACAATTGACGATGGACAAATCTCCTTTGTAGTAAATGGACACCGACTCAAATTTTATCATAAGCCCATTTCCAAAGAAGACTTTCTACAGGTCATGTAAACTAACAAGGCATTGGCCTTAGTAGATGGGGAAGTCCCCCCTTGTTCTTGAAAGTTTTCTAATTTTTCTACTATACATATGTAAATAGTTTTGAATTTTGTTGATAAACAATTCTAGAGATTTCTGTAGGTATTTATTTCACCAGGAGTACACAATTTCAAGGAAATATAGCAGAAGGATTTTTCTTCAAAACATTGTTACACTTGAACCTTGTTGTCCGCTAAGCATCAAATGAATAATGAATTGCTATAATTAGCCATATTTTTGCAAAGATTTTTATCTTCTCTTTTTCTTAAGGCATCTTAAAAAGAAGTTGCTCTTGAAAATCTTCACCACTATATAAGGAAGTGATACTGTAACCATCAAGCTTAGAGGTCTCTCGTGCAGTTTTCCTAAGAAACCTGAGTAAGTGAGTAAAGTATCTTTATTAAAGAGTAACAAGGAGGTTAGTCATGGAAACATCACAATAACATACAAAATAAAAAGGTGATTTGATCCTAAAGATACCTTTTTGTTCTTTCCCAATGGTACCATCCACTACACACTAAAAATCTTGATTATATCATATCTTTAGATAGGCCACTTCCGCTTAAGTACCCCTTACATCAGGACAATCACTAAGTAATATAACGAAAAGTCATCCTCTAACATAAATACAATCCCAATTGAAAAAAAAGAAAAAAAAGTTGTTTTCAGAGTTGTCCCCACATCTTCTTGCACAAAGCAATTTTATACTAAAATATTAAAAGATGGAGGGCCAGTCTCTGAGGGTGTAAGAGGCTAACCCACCAGGATACTGAACAGGTCTACTGGCAATGGGTATTGGCCTGTGGTATGACTAGGTAAACCTGTCAGAGTACTGAACAAGCTTGCTGGTGGTGTGGCATTCTACCTAGCGAGGATGATAATCTGACAAAAAATAAATAAGAAATTTAAAATGTCCTGATGTACGACATTACTTGTAGACAAAGCTAACATGAAGTATGTATGGTTAAGCTAAGGTTAATGAACTCCATAAATTTTCCATTGGGAAATTACTTTGAGACTATCTTGAAACTCTCTCACCTACCTCTTCTTATCTATATATAGGATCTCTTATCCTATAGGTGGGGCCATGTTCTAACCGTCTCGTTAGACCAATATGTGAAATTTATCTCTACACTTAACAAGCTATAAATCTTCGGCTATTGGGAGAACTGACTGGTTTGCTATATTTTTTATTATGAGGTGTCACAATACTTAGGTGTGGGGGAGGGTTTCATGAGTTGACAAATGATAACATTGCCTAGAAAAAGTGAATCTTTGTAAAAAAAAAGTATGTGTATTGTTTTCATGATACAAGTTATTACATCAACAATCATTTTATTTCTTCGAAATGCTAAGTCCCTGTGTGTTATAAATTGTTGTACATATCCTTAACATACCACTTTATTGGTTTTTTCTCATTACAAGCTGTTCATTGCAGAATGGAAATTACATATCTTATGTGAGTGGATTGAGTAAGCATGGTGGATAAATCAATAATAATGGAACACTTTGCCTATGCTCCTAATCACTATGACTGTCAAAACCATTCCAAGATTGCAGGCTATCCATTACAGGAGGTAAAAAATGCATTTCGCACAGAGGTACCATATGGAGTGCCATATGGAGTGTCATATGAGGTGCCATATGAGGTTCCAGATGAAGTTCCATGTGAAAATATACATCAGTAACTGTCCACAATTTCAGGTAACTAGGAATCAATGACATTTATTTGAATTAGTTCATGGCAATCAAGATTGAATGATGCAAACCTTAGACATTTTCATGATCAAATGTCCAATTCAAAGACTTGGACATTGATCTAACTTCTTATAATTATGATTTCCCCCAAAACATTCCTTCAAATTCGAAATTGCTCACACATGGAAAATCGTGCGTGCATATGTGCAACCATTCCACCCTAGGCGCACTCAAAAATAGAATTGGGTTATCCCATTATTCCTCACACTCACCTCTTCTCATTTTAATTTTCTCCTATTTTAAACACACTCTCCCTCTACTCATTCTGATTCACCTCTGTCTACATTTGCACTCGACTGTTGCTTAATTACACTCGTCCCCTGCTTAATTGCACTCGGCCTCTGTTTAAATTGTGCCATTTCTTGGCCCAATTTCACTCATCCTCTATCAAATTTTTCCTTTGTCCATTTCTCCACACCGTCACGATGCCCAAACTATATGAGTCGTCTTCCTACGCAGAACTCTTTTCCATCCCTGAGTTTTCACAGTGCAGGGAAGTGTTTTTGCGCACAGGCTGGGGGCCATTTTTGTCCCACTTGTAGGGCCATGACGATGACATTTAAATGAAATTTTCCCTTGGTTTTGATGGAAAAAAAAACGCACGTGGGGTCTCTCACCTTTGGGGTCTCAGAGGAATCCATAGTCGTAGCCACGAAGCTTCCAAGAATTGGGGATAGATGGTTTAAAAACCACCAATTGCTATGATCAAGCTATAACAGGGTTTTTAAACCAGAATTTCAAAACATCTCTGGAGATAAAGGATACTCAAAGGAGTGGATAAAAGAGGAGCTAATAAACCCTCTCATATTCATCACCAGGTTGATCACATGTGAAGGTAGATATTCCACTTTTAAATCTTGTCACTTTCGATTTTTAGCACACTTTCAGTTCAATAAACCATTGAATTTTCCATTCTACTTTTTAAAGAGCTTGGAGAAGATGTCCTCTCAAGTGAGGAAGAATGTAAACAACCCCCACAACACCCTCTTTCACCATGGACTTATCAAACTCCTTGTCTTATCTGAATTGGAAAAACAGGGGAAAACTTGGGATGAGTTCATTTACCAAATTGCAAACCCTCACTTGAAAATCAAGACTAGCAAAAAGACACTTGATATAAGGACTATTTCTCCATCCAAACCCCACTCTCTGAAAACTCCAAACCCTCCTGCAAAATCCATTTCTTTATTGGAAAAAAAATCCAAGAAGCTTTTTGATACGATGCAACGTCATCGGGTAAAATGACCAAGAAGCCTATTGCTAATCTCCAGATGCCTTCAATATCTCTTGATCCTACACCCAAAAAGCTACAATAAGTAATTCAACAAGACTTTCCTACAGTTCCAAAAAATAGGAGAGGATCTAATCGATTTAATAGAGGACCCTTTCGAAAGAGTACCCAAAGCACAAGAGGAAAACCTTATGAAAAACCCATGACTACTTCAGACCCTATCCAAGTATCCTCCGATCTTGAAATCCCTCACAAAAGACTTAGGGAAGTGTCTGCAGATGAATTAAAGCCTCAAAGAAAGACAAAATCCGAACCTAATTATCCTCATCAACCCCCTATTACTCCTACCTCACAGATGACTACCCCAGATCCTAAGAATGATAGACACTCCACATATTTCAAGGGATCTAATCCCTCCTCCAAGATATATGATCCTACTCCAGCCATTGAGAAATTACAACAAGAGAATTTTCAACTGCTACAACAATTGGAAGATAGGAAGACTTTGGACATGTATCTTCACCATGATAATGCAATCATCCAAGAAAAGGTGAATTACCTTCAAAGGTTGGTTGACAAGATGACCAAAGCGAATCACAACCTCAAGGAAAAATTAAAGCAACAGAAGAGGCACAAGACAAAATCTTCAGGGCAAGAAGGAGAATTTTCTAAAGCTGATTCTTCTCAGCAAGCTTAGTCATGAGGGGAAATTCCTTTTGTTTGCAGTGGGACCTGTAAAATCTTATGTGTGGGGGTAATGTTGGGCCCACGATATGGTTAATTTAATGATGATGATTAGATCCTTTTTGCCAATATTGTATGTGTATTTTCCTATTTTGAAGAAGTATTGAAGGATTTTTGTATCAAATCACCATATCTTACACAAGGTATGTATGATTGATGTTTTATGATGGTTTTGAGTATAATTCAACATTTTATAATGATTCCAGGAAACTAATTCGCGTTCTGTGTGTCACAGGGAAAAATCACAGGTCGTTTTTTCATCCGACACTCCATCCGGTACTCTATCTGACACTCTGTCCTGCATTAAAACCGTGGGAGAGTTGGTGGTTATCATATCGACGACCAACGATGGGAGAATTAGAGACATGGGTTTTTCTTGTGCTCGTGGCCTCTAGCTACTGATCTTTTGACAACTTGGATTGTGTTGTTATGCTGAGTGTTTATTGGCTCGCCTTGTTTCTAGATACCACCGACGATTAAGGCGCATTAAATGTGATTTTTTTTTTTAGAGGAGGTCGACCCTTACAGTGGTCAACCTCTCAAGTTGTAAACTCTATAAATACCACATCAGTGGTCAGACAAATAGTTAGGAGAGAAAAAGGATAGTTAATCTCTATTTTTCCATTTTCAGACATCTTTCTCTAAAACCGTGTAAAACTGTGTTTTTAATTTTAATGTTGAAATCATGTTGCTTGAGCTTGTGATTCATCATTGAGGAGTAGCCACGATCTGCTGGGGGGCCCACCAGTGGTATGGGTGAATATTTAGTCAATTAGTTTATGAGTTCATATAGTATAATCACCATTTATTTTATTTCATGTGCATGAGTTTTGTTATGTTTATTTACTGTGTAAATTGTTGTTCATAATTTAATTGCTTTAGTTCAGTTTTGTAGGGTAATTATGAAGGCTAGTGTTAATATGCAATGACCTTTTAATTCGTAGGAACCAACTTGCAGGTTTAGATACTAACCCTTGTGTGTAATTAGATGATTGATAGATTTTTCATATGCTGAAATAGAGTTTAAAAACAAAGTTAAAACAAAGTATTTAGTTCATGGTTTCTTTGGCAAGTTTCAGTGGATGGATAGTTGTTAGTTTTAGTTTTCATTTCTAGTTTTATTATCTAATTGCTATTTAGTTTTGCTTATCTAGTTGTTATTTAATTTTCTTATTTATTTTCTTGTCATATGCTGAAATAGAAATAGGATTTAAGTTATGTCTTTATGAGTATTTTCCATTTGCAATTTAAATTGTTAAAATAGGACTAGTTTAACTTATTTCATGCAATTTTCTTTTTAGATCTAGGTTGCAATTTTAATTCGAAGTTTTATTATTGAGTTTAGTTTTCAGTTATGAATCTTTAAGTAGTATGAATTTGCTTACACTAGCATAGAATGCAATTGAATTTAATAGAATAGTGTTTTCATATTGTTGATGATTAGTGCATAGATCGAATAATCATATGGATATGCAGGGTAGTTGATGTTGCTTCTATAATGGATAAGTTCTCACTAGATTGCCTAATTCATACTTTTCACTTTTCTATCGAAGTCAATATTGATTTTATCCCTCTTGATTTATCGTTAATTGTTAAATGCCATCGTGATATTATAAGACACTGGAGACATAACCATCAACACTATATTTGAGTTTTCTTGGTTTTGTAGATTAGAGAATAGTCTTCTTGCTTTGGTAGATTAAAAAATAGTTTTCTTTTCGTAGATTAAAGAGTACTTATTGATTACTTTTATTGTCATGATGCTTTGAATTTAGTAGATTAAGATTTCCTTTCGTAAATTAGAAGTAGTTATGAAGTTTAATTTAAGAATAGAGTTCACTTGCTTGTTAGTTTGATTAGTTGCTTATTGAGTAATTTCAATTAGTTTACTTGTTGTAGAAGTTATTGTAGGTTAGTCAGTCGATTTCTTGCTTGTTTACTTGCTTTGATAGGGTAGTTTCTTGCTTGCTTATTTACTTACTTGTTTCTTCTTATTGAATTTGAATAGATTAATTAGATTAGTTGCTGCTGTTATTGCTCATTAGATAGATAATTTTCTTTTGCTTATCATAATGATTAAGTTAATTTTCTTTAAGTATTATTTTCATCTTCTTTCTTTGGACAATCCATCGATCCTTTGTTCAAAAGTTACTTAGGATAAATATTTAAAGTTTCTTAATAGGGTTTGATCATTAATAGTATTTTCTTAAGTAGATTAGCCTTTATATAGCCCATTTTCTTAGTTAGACAATACTACCTCTAGCCTTTCTACCTTGGCACATATAGTGCTACAACTCTAAGTTTACTTACGCCGGGTTGACAATTTAATTGAGGGTTTTTAGTGTTTTTTAGTGCATATATAACACCCATCACTCACCCTCTTCCTATTTCCAACCTTCCATGTTAACCAATTACCTATTAGAAGGAAAAAAATAACCATTTCCTTCCATACAATAGAAGCATTGTAGGAAGTTTTTTTTGGTTTCCTAATCTAGTCAACTAGGGAATTATGATCAATATACTTTTGAGTGATCACTTGACTCCACATCCCCTTATTACAAATCATCCTCCACACAAATTTCATAGCTAGTGCCTTATTGAAGTCGTTGATATTTTTGAGTCCCCACCCACCAACTTCCTTGGGCTTAGCAATGGAATGGCACTTGACTAGTGAAATACCTTCAATCTTCTTCTTCCTAGCCCACAAGAATATAAAGTTAATTATACTTATTTTTCTCTAGGACTCATTTTGGGATGAAGGCCAAAGAGTGCCAAAATACTCGAGTGGCTTCGAGAATAACTTTCATCAAAACTGGTCCCTCACCTTTAGACAACCATGATCTATTGCACCATAATTTAATTCTCTTTTCATATTTTTCTATTAACCACCTCCAATCATTAATCCTATAGTCATTGGGCTTAATGAAAATTACTAGTATTTGAAATTTTTTAGGGAGTCAAGCTATTGGAAAGGAAAAATATGAGAGAAATCCCTAATTGAGTCATCATCCAACCCCAAAAAGAAATAAAATATTTTTTTTCATATTTATTAGAATGCTAGTAGCCAAAAAATACAAATTTAATATTTATTTTAGCTTCTTGGAATCTCTTCTTGAACCATCACATAATGGAGGTACATCATCAACAAAAATATAATGATTCAAGTATAGGGTTCTTCCTAGTTTTATCCCTTTTAATTGCCTAGATCTCTTAGCATCCATTAAATATATACTAAGACCCTCTGCAATAGTGAAAACAAGAAGTGAATACAAGGATCAACCTTGTTTGAGCCCTAGAGTAGGCTTGAAGAACTTGGATGTTGAATTGTTGATCAAAACAACAAAGGATGCTAAAGTCACATAACTCATTACCTGATTCACAAAGTGCACACCTAAAACTGATATGAAGCATAATAAGATTGAGATACAACCAATTTATCCAGTCATAATCCTTGGATAGATCCAATTTCAAAACCATAGTAGAAAATATCTTGGTCCTAATGGTGTGCATTCCCTCTTGAGCCACACCAATGACATCATGGATCAATTTGATATGTAAGAAATCAATATATTCTTTGGAAATTGAGTTTGAAAATATATTTTTGACCCTCGTGGCTATGATATTAGTTATGATTTTAAATATACAATTGTACAAGGAGATAGAAGGCAACAAATCATTAAAATAGCTTGATTTATATCTTTTAGGAATGGCGACTATAAAAGTGGAATTAACATATCCCAAGATCTTCCTTGAAATCATTGACTCTTCAACCACTCTTAGCAAATCATATTCTAAGAGTTCATAAAATCCCAAGAGAAACTCCATACTCCATCCATCTGGCCCAAGTTTTTTTTCCTTATGAAAACCGTGGAGGATTATTTGTATCTCTTCTTTAGAAATATCATCCACCAATATCTCATTTCTTAAATCATCAACAAAACTAGAAAAAATAATGTCATCTTAATAACTTTTTCAATGCTTATTTGTTCATCTTCCTTGTATATATACCCAAACTTCTTCACTCCTAGCTCAATAATATCTCTAAAGGATTAGGTTGTTGACCCATCTTATCTTTGAATTTCCCATATGGTATTTGGTTTTCTTCCTATAATTTGCATAAGCATGGAAACATGTAGTATTCTCATGTCCTCTAGACAACCATAAATATCTACTCTTCAACCTCCAAACATCATCTTCTATGTGGGTAACTTACTTTTTCTTATAATATAGGTTATTCAAATTTTCCTTTGCAATCTTGTCGAAGCCTTCCTCCATCTATTATCTATAAAATTCCGTGGATATTCCACTAGAACAATTAATCACAACACATCTTGAACTATTATGAAATCTTAGATTTTTGCAGTATGTTTCTGTTAAGTTCCAAATACCTGAATAGATCTGAAGATAAATCTCAAAATAAACCCACAATATCAATAAGAAAAACTCAAACCATCCACCAAAATACTGAACACAAGAATGCAGACAAAACCCTTGAGGTAGGGTAACACCATATATTAATCCTTAAGGAAGGATAACAATCCTCAAGAAATGCTTGATACATTCACCATATTCTTCACTATGTTTCATTACATTGTGTACTCTTCTTTATATATCTCTCTCTATCTCCTAGGAACCTTCTAGAGAGCTGTCTCACATTTATTACATCTAACTACCATATCGGTCCTTTATTAATATAGTGGACCTAGTCCACCGTACATTGAATGACCACATTCAAATACATTAAATGACTTCCACTAACATTATATAACCACATTCCCATTGGGTACCTCCCTAGGTACCCCATATTACCTCCCTAGGTATACTATAGTGTTCTTAGATCCTAGATTAGTTAGTTACTAGATTTGCTTGAATTTATGAAATTATTGAATTACAAAAATGAAAAATGAGAAAACATATACACACCATCCACACAATTGAACACAAGATGTATCATAGAAAACCCCCCTTGAATAAAACCAAGATAGAAGGTGAGGTCTATGCTCTCCTCTCTTTTCTTCAATTATGGAAAGCAAGTACCAACAAGGAGGCACTCACTATGGAGTTTTCTGACACTATGGATTGAATGACTTCTACAAAATGTCCTAACTCCTATATTATGCTCTCAAAATATCACTCCTTGGATTCTCCGCTAAACTATGGAACAAGTACCATGCAAAATAATGGAACCCCTTCTCCTCCTAGTGGCCCAATATTTAACATAGGCATATAGCCATCTAGGGTTAGGGTTTTGAATTCCTCAATCCTCAATTAGTGATAAGGTTTGGACCTTCTAGAATATTCTCGAAGGTCCACACATGGCTAGCCCCATAAGGTCGTACCATGGTGGTCAACAATGTAGGTCAACTTGCGGGAGGCATAACTTCTCATACAAGCTCTGATTGAGGCATGGTTTTCACCGTTGGAAAGGAATCATAGTGTAGAACACCGTCAAGAGTGTGGGCACAATTTTTAGACAATGTGATCCCAAAAAATGCCATTTAGTTCATTAAAATTATTTTGGAAGCTTCCAAACCCCAATTTTCCAAACTAGGACTGACCACTAAAATGGATTTTCAAGTCGATTTCTATAATTGTTTCCACCCAGAAAGTGACAAGATAGATGAAAAATTATATGATGGTCCAATTCGAATCATACCTCCCCTTTTAGGGAGAATTTTGGTCCCAAAATCTTTATTGAATGAGGTGAGGAAATGTGTCCTCTACCTTCGCCCCAGAGTACCATTTTTCCTTTCTTGGAAGTTGTCCTTTCAACCCAATCTACCAAAGGTCATGTTTCCCCTGTCTTGTAGTTCTGGACCTCTTCTACAAGACTATGTCCTCTACCAACTCTACTTGAGCATCTAGTGCTAATTCCTCTATGGTTGATCTAAAAATGAAGAAGACTTGAATTCTTGAAATTATTTGCAAGTTTAGTTTTATGTGTTAAAATGCAAATGGATCAATTTGCAACACAAATTTTATGGAAATTACTCATTCAAGATGCATATAAACAACAGAAATAAACATTGAATAGAAAAAACATAACACAACAAATGATAAAGGAGTTCACCCCTCTCTTGGGCTACATCTCCTGGTCTAGCTTCCAATGGATCTTTTGTATTATTTGCTCAAAATGATAAAAAAAATGTGCTTTACAATGCTCAAAATGCCAAATAGATGGCTCCAATGGCTCCATAACGTCCAAAAACCCCTAGCTAGGTTTTTTTGGCACCTCGTTTGGCCAAAAATTGAAGAAGATAGGCTTCCTGGAAGTTCCCCTTCAAACTTGTTGTCTCTGGATCGCCAAAATGCACCCTTGTTGGCTCAACCTAGCCCCCACACGTTTTTATGCATTAAAACCCAACACTGGGTGCAACTGCACAAATGGTGTGAACTGTAGGATGGTTACGGGCGCACCTAGCCCCTAACCGCTAAGGTCGAGGTCATGTGGCCCATGTGACCACGCACAAACACAAACGGGGCTCTGTCCCAAAGGCGAATAGAAAAGGGACAAGTGGCGGGAATTGGTTATAAAACCATTTGAACCACAATACAATTCCAAATCCGTGCGCGCACGCCAACGGTGTAACATATGGTCATATGTTATTGTTTATACGACCGGGGGCTGGGGCTAAGCCCCAGCCCGGGCCCCGCGGCAACCATACACATAAAAAAATTCAAATATATTCAAAAACATTTATATAATAAGACTCATACGGTGGCGCGCCGGTTGGTGGCCCTTCCCAAGTCTCTTCCCCTGCCCGAAGGTTGCGGGGTCGAGTCCTGCCAGTTGCAAAGCTTTTAAACCACCAACCAGGTGACACATGGCGGCCATTGATTGGGCCACGTGTCACCATACAATTAGCCACCAAGATGCCAGATGTCAGCAACTCATTCATCCACTAAACAACCAACTGTCCACCACTCATCCCTGCCACGTGTCATACAAACTGCCATGTCAGCATCCGTACAGACTGTACAGTCAACATCCCTTTTTTTTACCTGTTTGTTGTTTTGAACAAAATGCGATATCTCTCACTCTCAATGTTTGTTTGAACCCAAACAAGTTGCGTTGGGTTCATACTGACGAGGCCTACACTCCTGTTCGCTTTGAAGCGATTCCAAGCACTTTGAATTTTGAGCAAAATTTGATCCCCTAGATAACACCTCCCCATTGGAAAGCTTTTGGACCTCCAAAAGACTATTTTCAGTCTATCTGAAGATGAGGGTATAGCTCCCTCACCTTTACAACCTCAATCCACTTGGCTTTGCTTGGATTTGTACCTTTAATACCAACTCGAAGATA
>ML776788.1:1106610-1124234 GCA_009831015.1 Picea engelmannii
ATTACTCATTCAAGATGCATATAAACAACAACAATAAACAGTGAACAGAAAACACATAACACAACAAATGATAAAGGAGTTCACCCCTCTCTTGGGCTACATCTCCTGGTCCAGCTTCCAATGGATCTTTTGTATTATTTGCTTCCAATGTCCAAAAACCCCTAGCTGGGCTTTTTCGGCACCTCATTTGGCCAAAAATTGAAGAAGATAGGCTTCCTGGAAGTTCCCCTTCAAACTTGCTATCTCTGGATCGCCAAAATGCACCCTTGTTGGCTCAACCTATCCCCCACATGTTTTTATGCATTAAAACCCAGCACCGGGTGCAACCGCACAAACGGTGTGAACTGTAGGACGGTTACGGGCGCACCTAGCCCCTAACCACTAAGGCCGAGGTCATGTGGCCCATGTGACCACGCACAAACGCAAATGGGGCTCCGTCCCAAAGGCGAATAGAAAAGGGACAAGTGGCAGGCATTGGTTATAAAACTGTTTGAACCACAATACAATTCCAAATCCATGCACGCGCGCCAATGGTGTAACATATGGTCATATGTTATTGTTTATACGACCGGGGGCTGGGGCTAAGCCCCAGCCCGGGCCTCATGCCAGCCATACACATAAACAAATTCAAATATATTCAAAACCGTTTATATAATAAGACTCATACGGTGGCACGCCGGTTGGCGGCCCTTCCCAAGTCTCTTCCCCTGCCCGGAGGTCGCGGGGTTGAGTCCTGCCAGTTGCAAAGATTTTAAACCACCAACCAGGTGACACGTGGTGGCCATTGATTGGGCCATGTGTCACCATACAATTATCCACCAATATGCCACGTGTCAATAGCTCATTCGTCCACTAAACTTCCAACTGTCCACCACTCATCCCTGCCACGTGTCGTACGGACTGCCACGTCATCATCCGTACGGACTGTACAGTCATCGTCCTTTTTTTTTGTCTGTTTGTTGTTTTGAACAGAACGCGATATCTCTCGCTCCCGACGTCCGTTTGAACCCAAACGTGTTGCATTGGGTTTCGTAATGATGAGGCCTATGCTCCCATTCGATTTGAAGTGATTCTGAGCAATTTGAATTTTGAGAAAAGTTTGATCCCCTAGATCAATGGTAGGTAGGACCTGCTCTTCCTCCCGACCGAACATGGAAGGCTCATAGAGTTTCAAATTCTCCACATTCACTACTGAGTAAGTGTGCATGTATGGGGGCAGACTAAGTCAATAGGTGTTATCTCCCACCTTCTCCAATACCTCAAAAGGGCCATATCATAGAGCCTTGATCTTCTTACTAGGACCCTGTAGTGTTTCCTTGTTAAGTTGTAACAACACTCTTTCTCCCAATTTGAATGTCTTCTTGGTTATGTGTCGATCATGTCTGGAATTATACTTTTCCCTTGACTTCTTTAGTGTCTCCTGTACTTGGAAAGTGATTCTTCTAATATTTTCAACAAAATTTTCCATTCTCAAAGTTTCTCTTGTGATTTCTTCCCTTAATCCTCCTTGTTGTCCATATGAAACATCTAAGGGAGAAGGTGAAAAATACCCAAATCAATTTTTAAAATGGGACTTACTAGTAGAAGTATGGAATTCTTTGTTATAAGAGTTCTAAATATAGATAAGATTTTCATCCCAGGCCTTTAGATGCTTCTGGTTCTAACCCCTTAAAAGATGCACCAAATTCTTGTTGACTACTTATGTTTGGCCATCCGTCTGTGGATGGAATGCTATAGATATCTTCAACTTGGTGTCCATATTCTCCCAAAGTGTAGTCCAAAAGGAACTGAGAAATATGGTATCCTTGTCTGAGATGATGGTCCTTGGTATCCAAAAGTGCATCCAAGCTTGTTCAAATAATATGTTTGTTGCTTCTTGTCCTTTGATGGTATTTTTACAAGGAATAAGCATGTACATCTTGCTAAACTTGTCAACTACCATAAAAAGATAGTCATGTTGCCTCTTGATTGTTGGTAAATCTCCCACAAAATCCATGGAGATTCTTTCCCAAGGTCAAGTGGGTATAGGTAAGGAATGGTATATACCTTCATTTCTATTATTGGGTTTGTTGGTATAGTAAAACATGCATCGTCTAATATACCGTGCTACATATTCTTGCATTTTGGACCAGTACACATACCTTTGTAAGTTAGCAGCTAACTTCCCAACACCAAAATGTTCTGCAACCTTGGAGGTGTGAGACTCTTTGATAAGTTGCAATATTTTGCCTTTAGGAACACAAAGCTTGTCTATCTTGTAGAGCAACCCATTCTGGAGATGATGGTCAAACTTGTTGTCACTTTATTCTACATGAATTTGGACCTACAACTGTTAAAAAACCTCTTTAAAGTCCTCATCTTTTGTGTATGCCTCTTTGTATGTATCATGGGTAAAAGGCTCCATGTGCATAAGAGTTACCAAAGATTCAATCTTCGATGTGGGTGGTCTTGAAATCATGTCTTCAAAATTATTAATGTTTCCCTTCTTATACTTGATGATTAGATGAAATTGAAGCAAAAATTCCATCCACTTGTAATGTCTAGTTTGTTGAAGCTTGCTTTGGGCCTGCAAATACTGCAGTGGTTGGTGATTTTTGTGGATAATGGTTTCCTTTCCCATCAGATAGTGCTTCCACTTCTTAATAGCTTGAACGAAGGCATAGAGTTCCTTATTATAGGTAGGGTAGTTTAAGACTCCCCCATGGAAGTTTTTAGAATGATAGCATACCAACTTACCTCCTTGCATAAAAAATTCTCCCATAGCATACCCACTTGCATCTATCTCCACTTTGAAGGGATTCTACAAGTCAGGCTATACGAGAAATGGTGCTTGATGGATCTTTTGTTTTAGCTTGTTGAAATATTTTTTCTGATTCTTTCCCCACTGGAAACTCTTACCACTTGTTGTTATGGAATGGAGTGGTGCAACTACCACTGGAAAATATGCTATGGAATTCCGTAGATGATAGTGACATGGAAACTCTTACCACTCGTTGTTATGGCATGGAGTCTCTAATAACTACATGAGATGTGACATGTGCTCCTCCTAGGTAGATCTGTAAACCAATATATTATCCAAGTACACTATAACAAATGAATCTAAGTATGGGCACAATACATCATTCATCAGTCTCATAAATGTAGTTGGTGCATTACATAAACCAAATGGCATGACCAACCATTCATACAAACCATGCCTTGTATTGAAGGAGGTCTTCTAGGTGTCTTATTCTTTGACACATACTTGGTGGTATCCCGATTTGCGATCCAATTTTGTGAAGTACATGGAATGCTGAAATTGGTCTAACAAATATCGATACTGGGTAGAGGGTACCGATTCATGAGTGTAATATTGTTAAAATATCTATATTCAATACACGTTCACCAAGTCCCATCCTTATTGGGTACTATAATGATAGGTGACCCACAAGGTGAGGTGATTGGTCGAGTCACTCCCTGCTCTAGCAACTACTACAATTGTTTCTTCACTTCATATGCTTCGAGAAAAAACTGTCTATACAACACAATATTTGGTAATGGAGATTCAGGTAACAATTGTATCTCATGCTCCACATTCCTCTTCGGTGGCAGTCCTTTAGGCTCCTGGAACACTCCCTTTTATTCCTGCAACAAATCCTCGAACTTTTGTTTTTGATTTTTAGTACATCCCTCCAAGGATGCATTTATTCCCACTGATTCATCACCTGATTGATTCTCTCGTAAGAAAAGTAAAACACACTTCTTACTTGAACTAATCAACATTTTCACTTGGTTGGAACTTACCAGTGAGATCTTCAATTTACCTTTATGCACATTTATGATCAAATATTTCCCATCCTTGATCATGTGGTATTGATTTTATCTCTACATGAACATCACATCCCTCATACACATGTAGGGGATTCCAAACACTACACAACACATGTCAGGGGGTACTACATCTAACTCCACTTCATCAATAAAATATGCACTTACAACAAATTTAATATTTCACTGTTTCGTGACATTGATCTTTGCATCCTTGTTTACCCCCCATAAAAAATATGGGATAGGAAAATCATGAAACTCCAACCCAATATTGTTGACTAGATCAATTGCTATGATTTTGGCCTATGAACCATAATCGAATAGAGCATCCACCTTGGTATTCTTGACATGGATATTGATATGGAAGAGTTTTGTCATCTCATTCTCTTTCTTATGATGGAGGCTACTCAGATTCACATCCTTCTGCACTGAATTTCAAGAAATGTTCTCATCCACATATGAGCTGCTCTCTACTTGATTGCTTGAATCAGTGGCTAGAAGGTTCTTCTTCTTGGTATCCTTCATATGGTTCTTAGGATTCATCTCTGGATGTAGTTTCCAACAATTTTATTCATTGCAACCATCAATGTTGCAATGGTTACAGTGGTTACTTGGATACTTGCACTGATGTGCAGTGGTCATCATCATCTTGTATTTCCCTTTTTACTTCCTCTTCCCCTCCTTGGAAGCATCTTGGTGCTCTTTCTATTTGGAACCACTTGGTTTTCCTTTCTTGTGGCCTATATTTTCTAGATATTTTTCTTGCACACATGCCTCGTCAATTATCTTAGGCTGGAAGAGCATCACTTGATTTTTCAAATGCCGATGTAGACCCCCTAAATACTTGAGGAGTAAATTTTGGTTCTTGTGAGAGATTCCCATGATGATATCCATGTTTCTAAATTCAATGGTTTACTCTTGCACACTCTGCCCTTGCCTATGCCTGAAGTAATGCCAATGTATCCTTTGGTCCTCTACATACCCAATAGGGTAGAACTAGGACTTAATGAGGGTTTTGAAATCCTCCTACTTGGTTACCAACAGATTTCCCTCCAGCCTACATGTCTATTTGTGGATTTCCCACCAAGTTAATGCATAGCCTTCTCATTTGAGTCAGGAAAATGAAATCTTCTGCTCCTCATATATATTATGAACACTGAAATATACCTCTAATTGTTGCAACCAATGATTCACATTTAATGATCCATATCACCTTAGTATGGCTCAATATCTACTTTCGCTTCCATTTTGAATAAATATTGTGAATGGGTAATGAAATTGGAACTTAGCTACTCTTTCTCTGGCTCTTTCCTCGAATCCTTTTATGGGTCTTCATTTTCTCTTGGTTTCTCCTCTGATTCAATCTCTGAGTTCGATCCTCCAACCTCCCTGAATGGTCTGAGCTTGCTTACTAGAGTTTCCATGAGGAGGGACATATTGCGAAAGATGTCGGTGAATTTCTCTTCTAGCCTAAAAAATATCTCTTTTGCTAGATCTCGAGGGATGTTGTGAAGAGACTCGTTCACCATTGCTAGGGTTTTGCAAATGTTTTTGAAGCCAATTCCTAGATCCTATAAATTTCCACATATATACCAAATAAAATGATGCCAATATGACCCGTAAACTGCTATGTATATTCCACTGGAATAGTTTGTCACCAAATATCTTGAACTATTGTGAAATCTTATATTTATCAATATGCTTCCTTAGATCCCATATTAGTTAATTACTAGCTTTTCTTGAATTTATGAAATAACCAAATTACAAAAATGAAATAAATAAGAAAAAATATACGCACCATCCACAAAATTGAAATAAGATGTATCTTAGGAAACCCCCCAGGAGAAAACCCAACTATAAGGTGAGGCCTATGCTCTGCTATCTTTTCTTCAGTTATGGAAAGCAAGTACCAAGAAAGAGGCACTCACTATGGAGTTTCCCTTGTCATTATGGCTTGAATGACCGCTACATAATATCCTACCTCCTTTGTTATTCTCTCAAACTACTACTCGGTGGATACTCTTCTCAACTATGGAACAATTACAATACAAAATAATGGAACCACTTCTCCTCATAACGACCTAATATTTAACATATGCTGATAGATGTCTAGGGTAGGGTTTTTACTTCCTCAACCCTCAATTAGTGATAAGGTTTGGACCTTGTAGAATCCTCTCGAAAGTACACACATGGCTAGCCCCATATGTTTGAGTAAGAAGGGATGACATGGAATCCACACGTACCATGGTGGTAAATGAGGTAGGTCAACTTATGGGAGTAATAAATTTCTCATACAAGCTTCGATTGAGGCATGGTTTGCACCATTGAAAATCTCTCAGAGTGTAGAAAACTCTCAAGGGTGCAGGCATAATTGTTGGACACTGTAACCCAAAAAAGTTCCATTTAATGACTCAAAATGGTCGTGGAAGGTTCCAAACCCCAATTTTCCACATTGGGACCTGCCACTAAAATGGCCTACAAGCTGATTCCTCCAATTGTTTTCACCCAAAAAGTGCCAAGATAGATGAAAAATTATATGATGATCCAATCTAGATCATAACTCCTCATTTAGGGATGATTTTGGTCCCCAAAAAATTTATTGAATGAGGTGAGGAAATTTTTCCTCTACCTTCTCCTCGGAGTACCATTTTTCCTTTCCTGGAATTTGTCCTTTCAACCCAATCTTCCAAAGGCCATGCTACCCCTATTTTGTAGTTTTGGACCATTTTTTCAAAACCATTTCCTCTGCCAACTCCTCCTAAGAATAATGTGCTAAGTCCTCTATGGTATGTAGGACCTCCTCCTCCTCCTGATCCAACATGGAAGGCTCATAGAGTTTCAAATTCTCTACATTCACTACTGAGTAAATGTGCATGTATGGGGGTAGATGGAGTTTCTAGGTATTATCTCCCACCTTCTCAAATACCTCAAAAGGGTCATACTGCAGATCCTTAATCTTCTTACTAAGACCCAGTCTTTCCTTTTTCAGTTGTAACAAAAATCTATCTCTAACTTTGAATGTGTTCTCATTTTTTTGTTGATCATGTACAACCTTATACTTTTCCTTTTTCTTATTCAGTGTATCATATACTTGCAAATGGATCTATCTAATCTTTTCAACAAATTTCTCTGCTCTCAAATTTTCTCCTATGATGTATTCCCTCACTCATCCTTGCTATCCATATGTAACATCCAAGGGAGGATGTATAAAATACCTAAAGAAAGTTTCAAAAGGAGACTTACCAGTAGAAGTGTGGACTAATCTGTTATAAGAGTGCTAAATATAGATCATAATTTCATCCCACATCTTCGGATTCTTCTGTTTCTAACCCCTCAAAATACGCACCAAATTCCTATTGACTACTTATGTCTATGGATGGAATGTTGTAGATATATTCAACTTTGTGTCCATATTCTCCCAAAGTATAGTCCAAAAGGCACTAATAAATATGGTATCCTTGTCCTAAATTATGCTCCTTGGTATCCCAAAGTGCACCCAAACCTGTTCAAATAATATATTTTCTCCTTCTTTTCCTTTGATGGTCTTTTTACAAGCCATAAGAATGCACATATTGCTAAGCCTATCAACTACCACAAAAATATAGTCATCTCCCTTCTTGGTTGTTGGTAAAACTCTAACAAAATCCATGCAAATGCTTTCCCAAGGTCAAGTGGGTAAATGTAAGGGATGATATAGACCTTGATTTCTATTATTGGTATTGAATGGTACAACAAAGTATGCATCCCCTAATATACCGTGCTAAATATTCTCGCATTTTGGGCTAGTACACATACCTTTGTAAGTTAGCAATGGTCTTCCCAACACCAAAACGTCCCACAAACTTGGAGGTGTGAGCCTCTATGACAAGATGCAATCTTTCACCTTTAGGAACGCATATATTATCAATATTTTAGAGCAATCCATTCTGAAGATGATAGTTAGCCTTGCTGTCACCTTTTTCTACATGAATTTGGCCCTACAACTACTGAAACACCTCTTTGAATTCCTCATCTTCTGTTTATGCCTCTTTGTATGCATCATGGGTAAAAGGCTCCATGTGCACAAGATTTCCCAAAGATGTAATATTTGATGTGGGTGGCCTTGAAAGCACATATTCCAACTTATTAGTGCTTCTCTTCTTATACTTGATGAGTAGATGAAATTGCTGCAAAAACTCCATCCACTTGTAATGTTTAGTTTGTTGAATATTTCTCTGGGCCTACAAATAATGAAGTGGATGGTGATCTGTATGGATAATGGTTTCCTTGATAATCATATAATGATTCCACTTATTAATATATTGAACCAAGGAATAGAGTTCCCTATCATAGGTAGGGTAGTTTAAGACTCCCCCATGAACCATTTCAGAATGGTAGCATACTGACTTATCTTCTTGCATCAAAATTGCTCCCATAGCATACCCACTTGCATCTGTCTCCACTTTGAAGGGATTCAACAAGTTAGGAAATGTGAGAACTGGTGCTTGAATGATCTTTCATTTCATCTAGTTGAAAGATTTATGTTGATTCTTTTCCCACTAGAAACTCTTACCACTGGCTATTATGGCATGGAGTGGTGGAGCTACCGCTAAAAATGTTGCTATGAACTTTAGTAGGTATTATGTTTCCCCAACAAAGATCCTAACTTTAGTGACATTATTAGAATCTGGTCATTTTATGATGGTGTCCATATTTGGGGTATCTATCTTGAACTTCCCTCCACCGATCACATACCCCAAGTACACCAATGACTATTTATAAAAATCACATTTCTCGAGGTTAGATAGTAGCTGGTGAATTTTTAGAGTCTCTAACACCTGCATGAGATGTCACATGTGATCCTCTCATGTAATATATAAACCAATATATCATCCAAATACACTATAGAGAATGAATCTAAATATGGGAAAAATACATCATTCATCATTCTCAGAAATGTAGTTGGTGCATTACATAAACCAGAATGGAATGACCACCCATTGATGAAAATTTTTCCTTGTCTTGAAGGTGGTATTCCAGATGTCTTGTTATTTAACACATACTTGGTGGTATCCTAATTTGAGATCCAACTTGGTGAATTACATGGTATGCTGGAACTGGTCTAAGAAATCATTGATCTTGGGTAGAGGGTATTGATTCTTGAGTGTAATCTTGTTCAAAGATATATATTCGATACACATTCACCAAGTCCCATCCTTCTTGGGTACTATAATGATAGGTGATTCATAAGGTGAGGTGCTTGGTCAAACCACTCCTTGCTTCAGTAGCTGCTGCAACTATTTTTACACTTCATCTGCTTCCATAATAGACTATCTATACAATCCAATATTTGGTAATGGAGATTCATGTAACAAGTGTATCTTGTGATCCACTTTCCCCTTTGGTGACAGTCCTTTAGGCTCTTGGAACACTCCCTTGTATGCCCGCAACAACGCCTCCAACTTTTTTTCCCCTCTTTTTAGTACATCCCTCCAAGGATGCCTTTACTCCTACTGATTCATCACATGGGTTATGCTCTCGTAAGAAAAGAAAAAAATACTTCTTACTTGAACTAAAAAACTTTTTGTCTTTGTTGGCACTTACCACTGAGATCTTCGATTTCAATTTATGTGTATTGATGATGAAATACTTCCCATACTTGATCAAGTGGTATCATTCTTCTCTCCACATGAAGATCAAATCCTTCATATACATGTAATGGGTTCCAAACACTACACCACATATGTCAATGGGTACTACATCTAACTCCACTTCATCAATAAAATTATCACTTACAATAATTTTGATCTTACATTGTTTTGTGACCTTGATCTCTTCATCCTTGTTTACCCACCCCAACATATATGGGCTAGGATGATCATGAACCTCCAACCCAATATTGTTGATGAGACTGGATGTTATGATATTGGCTTGTAAACCAAAATTGAATAAAGCATATACCTTGGTCTTCTTGACCTAGATCTTGATATGGAATAGTTTTGTCATCTCCTTCTCTTCCTTGTGATGAAGGCTATTCAAATTTACCTCCTTCTACTATGAAGTGAAAGAAATATTCTCATACACATCTAACATTCTCTCTACTTTATTGCTTGAATCCATGGATAGAAGGTTATTCTCCTTGGCATCCTTCTTATGGTTCTTAGGGTTCGACGTCGTATGTAGTTTCCAACACTTTTCTATAGCATGACCATCAATATTTCAATGGTTACAGTGGTTACTTGGATCCTTGCACTGATGTGAAGTGTTCGTTTTCCTCTTGTATTTACCTTTTCACTTCCTCTTCCCCTCCTTGGAAGAGTCATGGTGCTATTTCTTTTTGGAGCCACTTGGATGTCCTTTCTCTTGGCCTATATTTTTTAGATAATGTGCTTGAACACATGCCTCATCAACTGTATTGGGCTTGAAGAGCATCATTTTATTTTTCAACTGACTATGTAGAACCCCTATATACTTGAGTAGTACATCTAGGTTCTTGGGAGAGATACCCAACATGATAGCCATCTTTCTAAGTTTAGTGGTGCACTCTTGCACACTCTGCCCTTGCCTTTTCCTAAAGTAATTTGAATGGATCCATTGGTCCTCTACATACCCAATAGGGTAGAAATGTAACTTAATGAGGGTTTTGAAATCCTCCCACTTATTTATTGACATATATCCCTCCAACCTAAGTGTCTTCTTACTGGGTTAATGCATGGCCCTCTAATTTCAGTCGAGAAAATGAAATCTTTTTTTACTCATCTATATTGTGAACACTGAAACATACCTCTAATTTCTATAACCAATGATTCAATATTACTGCATCGATATCACCTTGGTATGGGTTGATATCCACTTTTTCTTCCATTTTAAATAAAGTCCATGAAGTGGTAATGACACTGGAACTTGGCTGCTCTTTCTCTGACTCTTTCCTTGACTCCTTTTCTAGGTATTCATTTTTTCCCAATCTTGCTTATTATATCCAACATTGTTGGTTGTGGAGCCTCATTATCTTCCTAATTCAGAGGTATTTAATTTTCAGCCATGTTTATACCCCATGAAGACTTTACACCCCAAAAGTATGTACACTCTTCCATGTGGGGGAGTGCAGAGGGGGGTTACCCCCTCTTCGAGGTCCGGGGGCAAGCGGGGGTGAAGCCCTAGAAGGAAAAATTGCCTTGTAAATGTATATTGTAATTTCATTGTAAATCTAGATCATTCATTATAAGGTCGCAGATCTGATGATAGAAGTTATGTTAGGGTTTTTTTCCCTAGAAGGCAACCCTCTTTTGTGAGGGAAATGTATTGCGGCTTTGGATTATCGGGAACATTGTATTATGAGAGAGAGAGAGATTGTGAGAGAAATAAGAGGAAGTTACAACAAGTTTGATGTAGGTTGTATCCCTTCATATGCTGGATAATAATAAAGAGAAGGACCTGGCAATTTCTCTGGTGGACGTAACCCACACTAGGTGAACCATGTAAATCTATTTCTCTATTGTATTGTGTATCTTTTGTGTTTTGTTTCTGCATTTGTTTTATTTTATTGCTCCACGATCCTGTTTTTCTAACAACTAGTATCAGAGCAAAAGGTAACTCACGGGAAAAGAGGGTTCCTGGTTCGAGTGGGAGCAATGGCGGAAGATGGAAAGTTTAGGGTCAAGAAATTTAATGACCAAAACTACCAGTTATGGAAGATGCAGATGAAATATTTTTTATATCAGAAGGATATATTCCTACCATTGGGTAGAGTATCAAAGAAGTCGATGGCCATGCAGGACAAAGAATGGGATATTCTTGATAGAAAGGCTCTAGGAACGATACGGCTGATCCTGGCAATGTCGGTGGCTTTCAATATTTCGAAAGAAAAGACAACAAAGGCTTCTATGGATGCATTGGATAAATTGTATGAAAAATCCTCGACGCCCAATAAGGTATTTCTAATGAAGATATTATTTAATATGAAGATTTCAAAAGGTGGGTTTGTTACAGATCATTTAAATGATTTTAATACGGTTACTAATCAACTAAGCTCTGTAAAATTGGACTTTGATGATGAGGTCAGGGATCTTCTAATATTGTGCTCATTGCTAGAAATCTGGAACAGATTGGTCATGGCTGTAAGTAACTCTGTCCCTGGTTCAAATACTTTAAAATTTGATGATGTTGTTGGTGTTATCCTTAGTGAGGAAATGTGACGAAAAAACGCAGGTGAGACATCAGGTAATGCGTTGAACATGGAGAACAAGGGAAGACAAAAGGATAGAGGAAAGGGCCTAGGGAACCGCGGAAATTCTAGGAAGGGAAGATCCAAATATAGACTTGGAAAGATAGAGTGCTGGAATTGTGGGAAGAAAGGACATTGAAAGAAAGAATGCAGAGCTCCAAATAAACAAAGAGATAGACAACATGAGAGAAATCAGGAAGTAAATGTAACAGGTGATGTGTTACAAGATGCTTTGATTCTTTCTATAGATAATATTTTTGAGTCTTGGGTAGTAGATTCAGGGGCTTCATTTAATGCCACACCCCATAGGAAACGTTTTCTAGATTATGTTCAAGGTGATTTTGGACAGGTTCATTTGGGTGATGATGCACCATGCAAAATTCTTGGAATGGGAAAGGTAAAAATAAAGCAATGCATTGGAAACCAATGGCTGTTGAAAGAGGTAAGACATGTTCCAGATATAAGGAAAAATCTAATTTCAACAGGGCAGTTGGCAAGTGAAATTTGTATATCCATATTTACAGATAATACATGGAAGGTCATCAAAGGATCATTGGTGATAACAAAAGGAGAGAAGGTAGGTACATTGTATTTATGTACTGGTAATACTGACTCTTATATCTCTTTAGATTCTACAGGAGTGGATACAACACTGTGGCATCATAGGCTGGGACACATGAGTGAGAAGGGAATGCAGATACTTCACAAAAGAAATTTGTTTCCAAATCTTAAACAAATTGATTTGGACTTCTGTGAACATTTTGTTTATGGAAAACATAAGAGAGTCAAATTTCTCAGAGTTTGAAAAGAAAAGAAGAATGGAAGGTTAGAGCTTGTGCATACAGATTTATGGGGACCAACTCAGGTATCATCTCTTGGTGGCTCTCGTTATTATGTTACTTTTATTGATGATGCAACTAGAAAAACTTGGGTTTACTGCATTCGACAAAAATCTGATGCTTTTGATACTTTTAAGAAATGGAAAGCTTTGGTTGAGAATGAGACAGGAAAAAGTTTGAAGTGTCTCAGATCAGATAATGGAGGTGAATTTTGCAGCAATGAGTTTTTTGATTACTGTTCATACCATGGGATTCGTAGAGAGAAGACAATTCCAAGAACACCACAAGAAAATGGTGTGTCAGAAAGGATGAACATGAAAATCATGGAGCGTGCAAGGAGTATGAGATTGCATGTTGGTTTTCCCTTACAGTTCTGGGCAGATGCTGTAGATACTATTGTTTAATTAATAAACATAGGACCTTCAATCTCTTTGGATGGTAGAATTAAAGAGGAGGAATGGACAGGAAAAAAGGTAAACTATTCTTTTTTGAAAACTTTCAGTTGTGAAGCATTTGTCCATATTGATAAAGAAAATAGAACAAAGCTTGAGGCAAAATCCAAGAAGTGTACCTTTATTGGATACGGTGTTAATGATTTTGGTTATCTCTTATGGGATTATGAAAATAAAAAAATCATTAGCAGTAGAGATTCCATATTCAATGAGAAGGTCATGTACAAAGATCAGTTGCAGGGAAAGAAACAGGAAAAACAAAAACAAGAATACACAGTACCTGATGAGATCACTGAAAAAGAAATTCCAAAGGAACCGGAAAATCAAAATGTACAACAACAGGAGTAGCAGGTACCTCAAACACCTGCAAGTGTTGTTAGAAAATCTACCAGGATAAATATACCCCCTGAATGATAATCTCCTTCATTGTATTATTTATTGTTGACCGATTCTAGTGAACCAGAACGTTATGAAGAGGCAATGTAGGTAGACAACAAAAAGAAGTGGGAGCAAGACATGAAAGATGAAATGGATTCCTTGGTAAATAACCATACTTGGGACTTGGTTCAGTTTCCTGTAGGAAAAAGATCATTGCAGAATAAATGGGTTTACAAGTTGAAGGAAGAAGATGGAGGAATAAAACAGTACAAGGCTAGACTGTTTGTAAAGGGGTTTTCACAAAAGAAAGGTATAGATTTTGATGAAATATTTTCTCCTGTTTTTAAAATGACTTCAATTAGGACTATTTTAAGTCTTGTGGCAGTAGAATATTTGCATCTTGAACAATTAGATGTTAAAACAACTTTTCTCCATGGGGATTTGGAGGAAGAGATTTATATGCAACAACCACAAGGGTATGAGGTCAAATGGAAGGAGGATTTAGTATGCAGGTTGAAGAAGAGCTTGTATGGCCTAAAGAAAGATCCAATGCAGTGGTATTTGAAGTTTGGTAGGTTTATGATAGAACAAGGTTATAGTAGATGTCATTCTGATCACTGTGTTTATTTCAAAAAGCTAGAAAATGGAAGCTATATTATCTTGCTATTGTATGTAGATGACATGCTTGTTGCAGGGTCTAATATGCAGGATATAAATGTTCTCAAGAAGAAATTAGCTAATTCATTTGCGATGAAGGATTTGGGTGCTGCAAATAAAATACTTGGTATGAGAATAAAAAGAGACAGAAAAAATCGCAAATTGACATTGTCTCAGGGTGAGTACATAGAGAAGGTGTTGGAGAGGTTTAGAATGCAGAATGAAAAACCAGTTAGTACACCTTTAGCCAACCATTTCAAATTAACTAAGGAAATGTGTCCCAAGACATAGGAGGAGATATAATACATGTCTATGGTCCCTTATTCATCAGCACTTGGCAGCTTGATGTATGAAATGGTTTGCACAAGACCAGATATTTCACATGCAGTGGCAGTTGTGAGCAGGTATATGAAAAATCCAGGTAAAAAACATTGGGAGGCAGTAACGTGGATTCTCAGGTATTTGAGAGGTACTGCTACTCATGCATTATGTTTTGGAGGTTCAGACACTTTTCTACAGGGATATGTTGATTCAGATATGGCAAGTGATAAAGACAACAAGAGGAGCACCACATGGTATGTTTTTAATATAGGTGGAACAACAGTAAGTTGGATTTCAAAACTGCAAAACATTGTTGCACTTTCAACAACATAGGCAGAGTATGTTGCTGCTACAGAGGCTAGTAAAGAGATGATTTGGTTACAGGGGTTTATGGAGGAATTAGGAAAGAAGAAGGAGAATAGAATGTTGTACTGTGACAATGAGAGTGCCATTCATCTTGAAAAGAACTCAGCCTTCCATTCAAATACTAAGCATATACATTTGAGGTACCACTTCATATGATTCTCCTTGGAATATGGACATTTGAAGTTGGAAAAGATACACACTAGACATAATCTTGCAGACATGTTAACAAAGGGATTAACTAGGGAGAAACTGAGTTCCTGCTCAGTTTCAGTTGGTCTTCAAGAATGAAGATGAAGATGAGAAATTTTCCAGGTCCAAGAAGGTTCAAAGTCCAGCATATACAACAGTGGTGGAGTCATTGAGATCAGTCTCCAAGTGGGAGATTGTTGGTTGTGGAGCCTAATTATCTTCCTAATTCAGAGGTCTTTTGTTTTTAGTCGTGTTTATACCCCATGAAGACTTTACACCCCAGAAGTATGTACACTTTTCCATGGGGGGGGAGTGCAGAGGGGGGTTAGCCCCTCTGCGGGGTCCAGGGTCAAAGCCCCTGAAGGAAAAATTGCCTTGTAAATATATATTGTAATTTCATTGTAAATATGGATCGTTCATTATAAGGTCGCAGATCGGATGGTAGAATTTATGTTAGGGTTTTTTTCCCTAGAAGGAAACCCTCTTTTGTGAGGGAAATGTATTGTAGCTTTGGATTATCGGGAATATTGTATTCTGAGAGAGAGACTGTGAGAGAAAGAAGAGGAAGTTACAACGGGTTTGCTGTAGGTTGTATCCCTTCATATGCTGGATACTAATAAAAAGAAGGACCTGGCAATTTCTCTGGTGGACGTATCCCACACTAGGTGAACCACACAAATCTGTGTCTCTATTGTATTGTGTATCTTCTGTGTTTTGTTTCTGCATTTGTTTTATTTTATTGCTCCGCGGTCCTGTTTTTCTAACAAACATGAGGATGGACATATTGAGAGAGATGTATTCGAATTGCTCTTCTAGCCTCACACATATCTCTTTTGTTGGATTTTGAGGGTTGTTGTGAACAAACTCATCTTCCATTGCTAGGGTTTTGCGACTATTTTCTAAAGCCAATTCCTAAATCTTGCAACTTTCCATACATATCCCAAAGAAAAATACTCTAATGAAAATATGATCTGTGAACTATCGAGGGTATTCCACTGGAACAGTTCATCACAACAAATCTTGAACTATTTTGAAATATAATATTTTTGTAGTATGTTTCCTTAGATCCCATATTAGCCAGTTATTATATTTTCTTGAATTTATGAAATAAATGAATTACGAAAATTAAAGAAATGAGAAAAAAAACACATGTACACCATCCACACAATTGAACAAAAGGTGTATCTTGGGAAACTCTTCTCAGGAGAAAAACCAACTAGAAGGCGAGGACTATGCTCTGCTCTTTTTTCTTTAGTCATAGGAAGCAAGTACCAAGAAAGAGGAACTCAATATGGAGTTTCCTTTGACACTGTGGCCTGTACAAATGCTAAAACATATCCTACCTCCTTTATTATTCTATCAAACTACGATTCCTTGGATGATCCACTCAACTATGGAACAAGTACCACACAAAATAATGGAACCCTGTAGGAGCCTAATTTAATTTAACATCTAGTAATTCTACAACAAGGCAGTAATTTCTAATGGGTTTATGAAAGTTTAATAATTCCAGAATATTTTAACACGTACGCACGTAAATTTTACAATGAATAATAAATTTAATAACAAATTAAAACAAAAAAAATGCATAATTCTTGGTAAATACCTGAACCTGATTCTATTATCCCTCCTTTTATCTACAACTTTCCTCCTTGATCACTTCTGAACACTGCCAAAAACCATTCCTCCCTGCCAACTAGGTAGCTCCCTAGCTCCAGGATACCAACGGATATCTTGGCCCTCCGTGCCCAAAACCCCCAGCAACTCCGGTGCACTATATCAATCCTACTCCCAAAATTTCACTCTCTCTGCCAATCGAGAGCTCTCCAAAATTCATCCCTTCAACCTCCGTCGCCCCCTCCTCTCGTCAACCTCCTTCCTCCTTATTCCTCCTTCACCAACTCATGCCTTTTACTTCCTTACCTACCCCCCCATTAATGCCCCTTATCGCTTCCTTTAATATTTTATCCTCTCGGGATTAATAGGTTATCCCTTGTTGGGTACGTAACCTTTTTATAATATATCTTATTAATCTATTAAATCTATTACTCATGTTATTAAATGTAATTTGTAGTTAAATTATTAATTAATTAATNACAATTATATCCTTTAATTAATTAATAACTCACTTAATTAATATCATTAAATCATCTTTGTTTAATTAATACCTTGTTAACACAATTAATCCCCTAATTAGTTTTACTTTATAATTTCTTAAACATTTATCCAACTAGGGTCATTACGTACACCCACCCTTCAGGAAACTTTGTCCCAAAGTTAAGGTATCTTATGGTACAACGGAAAAGAGCATGGTTCACACATTCATAACAAGTAACTGACATTATCAGTAAGTAAGTTAAGAAAGCTCATACATACTAGTGTATATGTACAAGAAATGCATGTGTAGCTAGT
>ML776788.1:1134224-1156396 GCA_009831015.1 Picea engelmannii
ATTCCTGTTGGCTGTAATATTGTTCAACTGGTTTTTATCTTAAGTTTCTTTTTACGGTCTAATGCCATTTCTCATGTTTTGTTTGCAGGAGTTAGGGCTTGGAGTTTTGGGAACTTGGCCCATAGGCCCAGATTTAGAACTAAGAAGCTCTGATACCAAATGTAGGAGCCTAATTTAATTTAACATCTAGTAATTCTACAACAAGGTAGTAATTTCTACTGGGTTTATGCAAGTTTAATAATTCCAGAATATTTTAACACGTACGCACGTAAATTTTACAATGAATAATAAATTTAATAACAAATTAATACAAAACAATGCATAATTCTTGGTAAATACCTGAACCTGATGCTATTATCCCTCCTTTTATCCTCATCTTGCCTCCTTGATCGCTTCTGAACACTGCCAAAAACCTTTCCTCCCTGCCAACTAGGTAGCTCCCTAGCTCCAGGATACCAATGGATATCCTGGCCCTCCGTGCCCAAAACCCCCAGCAACTCCGGTGCACTGTATCAATCCTACTCCCAAAATTTCACTCTCTCTGCCAATCTAGAGCTCTCCAAAATTCATCCCTTCAACCTCCGTCGCCCCCTCCTCTCGTCAACCTCCTTCCTCCTTATTCCTCCTTCACCAACTCATGCCTTTTACTTCCTTACCTACCCCCCCATTAATGCCCCTTATCCCTTCCTTTAATATTTTATCCTCTCGGGATTAAGAGGTTATCCCTTGTTGGGTACGTAACCTTTTTATAATATATCTTATTAATCTATTAAATCTATTACTCATGTTATGAAATGTAATTTGTAGTTAAATTATTAATTAATTAATCACAATTATATCCTTTAATTAATTAATAACTCACTTAATTAATATCATTAAATCATCTTTGTTTAATTAATACCTTGTTAACACAATTAATCCCCTAATTAGTTTTACTTTATAATTTCTTAAACATTTATCCAACTAGGGTCATTACAAACCCCTTCTCCTCCTAACAACCCAATATTTAACATAGCTCGCTAGCCGTCTAGGGTTAGGGTTTTGACTTCCTCAACCCTAAACTAGTGATAAGGTTTGGAACTTATGGAATATTATCAAAAGTCCCATGTTTCTATCCCCATATGTTTGAGTAAGGGGGGTTGATGTGGCATCCACTCATACCATGGTGGTCAACAAGGTAGGTCAACTTGCAAGAGACACAACTTTCACATACGAGCTCTGATTGAGGCATGGTATGCATCATTAGAAAGGTATCATAGTGTAGAAAAATTTCAAGGCTATGGGCACATGTTCTAGACACTATAAGACCAAACAATTCCATTTGATGCCTCAAAATGGCTCTGGAATGTTTCAAACCCCAATTTTCCAAACTGGGACCTACCACTAAAATGGCCTTGCAAGTCGATTCCTACAAATTTTTGCACCGAAAAAGTGCCTATATAGAGGAACAATTATTTGATGATCTAATGTGGATCAATCTCCCTCCCTTGAGAATATGAAATTTGGAGTTCTAAAGAAACCAATTCTTGATCATCCTTCACTCTTTTCCTATGTGCCTAGGAGGACACTACCTTTTTAACCTATTTGAGGTTTTGGGAAAACTAAATGCAATGGGATTATATTTGAGAGACATCAAAAGGATTCTATTCTCTTAAATTTCATTTTATACACAGACACATTGAAAATTGGCATCTCGATAATGTAAATTTTGAAGCCTAGGTGACTGTTATCTTAATGTTTTGTTATTAAATAACTCAAAACAAATTTATTTAACATCATAAAAATATTTTTTTGAACATCGCATCAATCACACAGTAGCTGAAAAGATGAAATTTGGAAGAAATAAAATGCATACGTAGGGATTTTTCCTTCAAATAATTTATTCATTCTTTTGATCAAAGCTTACAAGGTGATCTCTATAGTCTACTTAAAACCAATAATTGTATAGTCATTAAATCACCTAGATCTGATGTTGTACAACCTGTGATTATATAAAGGACATTTATATTACTGGTAAAACCTATATAGCATATTGATCTCTTGCCAGTCTCTTTAGCATATCTTATACTCTTGTTCTTGATGCACTCTTCCTTCCTTCATCCCTCTTGATCTCTTCTCATGTGTATGATATCTCTCATATCTTGTCCTATTTTTCTCTAAGAGAAGATAACTACTCTTCTCAATTCTAGCTTCCACCTATCTCAATCATGATATGTACGACTAAGATTAAATATTATTCCAAGTCACTAATGTTCTAGAACATCTAGAACATTTCATTTAGATTCCTAAGACTAGTTGACTTCAAAACATTAAACTTACACTTTTTCTAACTGTAATTAAAATATAGAATTAGTGATCACCTTTTCAATCACCTTTTCAAGGTGGTCACCAAAGGAATGTATCCAACCACTTCGTTCACATTCACATTGAACCTGTGAAAGAAGTTTCTACTTGAGCTACATTTATCAACACTCCGTCTTAGCGAGGAAGGAATTATGAAACAATCCAAGTATGTCTCTAAGTGCTTCAAACTTTCCTTTTTCTAAGGGATTGGTTAGAATATCAACTATCTGTTGATATATGGGAATACATTGGAGCTTCATTGCTCCATGTTGTGTTAGTTTTGTCACTTGGGTGAGAAAAAATCCAACCACTTAAGGACCTTGTCAAGCCAGAAAGGCACCACTGTAAAAGGTTAGTTGGTTAATGGGATAATAAGAAAAGTAAATAAGAAGTAAACAAGAAATAAACATAAGCTAAAATATGCATAAGATATAACACATAAAACTAGAAATTAGAACAATTTGAGATGGTCCACCAATGGATAAGATTGCATTAGTAACATCATAGAGAAAGGAAGGGAACTTATGAGTTCCCCTCTTCCTCCTTGGGAGGGTCCTGAAAGTTCCCAATGTAGAAATTCTTCTCCTCTTACAATATGACAATAACAGTGAATAATTACAACCAACTTCTCAAGAGGTGAGAAGATTGGCCTTTTCTATGGATATTTGAATGCTTCTATGAGAAAAATGAACTCCCAAGAGGCAATTTCAACATTAGAACAATACACTTGAACTCTTAATTTAGTGCACACCTCAAGCTTGTATTTCTAGGATCCTTTTAAGATTTTTCCAAACTAGTTTGCAATGTGAATATGGATCCTTCATGTAGGTAGTTCCCTTAGTATTCAAGTGGTCCCAATGCTAATATTAGACCTGGATAGGTGGCCTCTCATGGTACACCTGAGTTGAGGGTGAGTGAAACCTGATCGGGGTCATAAATGTTGTTGGGCCCTTCATTTTTCAAAATGGAAAAGTTTTGGGAATATGACACATACCATGATCCAGGTGGATATTGATGGCCACCCACCTATTCCAACTGGCTCCTCGTGTCCATTTTTTGTTCAACACGTTCTTCTGTACTAATTTGTAATTGTGGGCTCTAAACTTTTGGGGTTGTTTGAAGCCCCACACATCCTCAAGGTGGAAACGGGTGGCCTCTCGCCTAATCCAACTGGCTTATTTTTTATGTTTTCTTGTCAGCACACCTTGTTGTACTTCCGGGGACGTTTGGGGCCCTAAACATTGTTTTTTTGGCTCGCCAAAGTCAAACTATAGACAGAGTTAGAGTTTGATGGTTGAATGTGTAGCTCTCGGAAAGACCTTTCCAATCACATGCCTAAAACAAAGGTCATATGCAAAATTTACGACCCTTGGAAGTTGAGGTACCAAATTACACCAACTTACCCATAGGGCCCACATGACTTTTGGCATTTCACCTTTTAGGGTTAGGTTTTTGGATGTCTATGGTTTTGGAATTCATGAGTAATATAAAAAAGGCCTATGGAGCCTCATTTTAATCCATTATGCTTAGACAGATGCACGCAACAACCACATCTCTTCTTAGAGATAGATACCACCATTCGAGCAAGTGTTTCAGTTCTACAGTTTAGCGCACATGACTTTTGGTGTTTCACCTTTTAGGGTTAGGTTTTTGGATGTCTATGGTTTTGGAATTCATGAGTAATATAAAAAAGGCCTATGGAGCCTCATTTTAATCCATTATGCTTAGACAGATGCATGTAGCATCCACATCTCTTCTTAGAGATAGATACCACCATTCGAGCAAGTGTTTCAGTTCTACAGTTTTATAGTTTCATCCTATTTCATTATTAATAGAAGATATTGTTCACTGAATATTTGTGTTATTCTCCATATCTTTATGTTTATTGTATTCAGTTTATTAATCAGTTTGTTTCACTCCTAAATATAGATCAGTGGTATCAGAGTGGTCTGCTCTTCATTTATTTTTCTTTGTGCATGTCCCTGATGAGATCTGGGTACAAGAAGTTGGGACTCGAACCAATCGAGCCATTATAAGATCGGTCACGCCAAGCCCAACAAAAACCCATGGGGGGGAAAATAAAGATGATGGAGCAGGAGATCCTATTAAAATGTTTCTTGAGGAATCCCTTATGCGACAAAGGAACTAAATGATGGACAACTTTGTACAGATCTGTCAACGACTACCCACAGGAGAAGCATCTTCATCAAGGGACCATGCAACCCCCTTCAAGGTACATGTAAATGTTGATATTCCATTATTTGAAGGACTGATAGATGCAGATGCTGTAGATAAATAGTAGAATCTGCTCGAAGGATATTTTTCATTCCACAATTTTTTCGATATGGAAAAGATCACTTTTGCACTCCTCAAGGTCGTTCCCCTTGTTAAAGATAGGTAAGATACTTACTCTAAGAAAGGGGACGTGGAGGAATATACAATGTTTTTGGTGGCCTCTACATGGAATTCCTTCCTGGATTCCATTAAAGAAAAATACTACCCTATTGGAATCTATGAGGACCAATACACGAGATGGACCACCCTACATCAAGAAAGGGACCAGACATTACCAAATTTCACCAATATATTTTCCATAACCTACGCAACAAATTGGGTATCAAAGAATCTGAGTGTCATTTCGTGCTCAAATACCATAGCTATTTGCATAGATACATTCAAACATAAATGGAGTTCCTGGACATCACCTCATTGGGCATGAATTATAGATACACTATTAAGATCGAGGAAAAATTTAAGCAGAAAAGGCAAGAGTTTGGATATGCAAACCCCGCACAGCCAAAGTGGGGAAAAGGAATCCCCAAACCACATAGAAAGGGACCAATTCGAGATGGATTATTTTAGGACAACCAATCCAAGACACAACACAAGAAGGGCAATGAGAAGAGGAAGAAGGACATGAGAAAATGGTGTGAGTACCATAAAAGTCCTTGGCACAACATTGAAGAATGCTGCTCCAGGAAGTCCCTCGTGGTCGAGCTGAAGGATTATGAATCAAATCTCGATTCCTATTCCGAGTCAAATATTGAAGGAGGGAAGCAGATTATCGATGATGAACCCATTGTCACTATCGCTACCACCAAAGTCCGGCCAAGTGAACAAATAAAACCAAAGGAATGGGAACGCCTCTTTCACTTGTAGATGTGGGTCAAGGAGGCTCCACTTCATTTCATTGTTGATAGCGGTAGTTAGAAGACGCTGATTTTAGCAGAGGTCATCAAGTGGCTGGACCTAACAATGACACTGCACCCGAAACCCTACACCATCGGCTTGCTTCGCCAAGTAAGAGATATCTGTATCATAAAACAATTTCGTCTGCCATACGACATCAAGCCTTTCAAATATGAGGTATTGTGTGATATTTCTCCCCTTGAAGTTATTGATGTTCTTTTAGGAAAACCATATTTGTGGAAGTGTCATGTTGTGTATGATTCTAGACCTCAGAGTGTTATTATTACTTTGGGTAGACAATTGTACAGGATCCTAGAGGTAGTGCCGCCTACTGTTATTTCTTTAATCTCTGCTAAGCAATGTAGTAAGGTCATTTCACAGATTGGGAAGTTTGTCTTCTTTGTGATATGTGCTCATAGTAAGCAGAAGGTCATTGCCACATCCATGGCCTCTACACAACACCTCTCTTTGTAGCAGAAGCAAGTGGACGCGATCGTGGAAGAATACAAAGACATCTTCTCATCACCTACAGGGGTACCAACACATTGCCAAGTTAAGCATCTAATTGATCTGACCCCCGACGAACCTCTACCTAATGGACCAGTCTATCAGCGCTCCCTGATGGAGAATGACGAAATCAAGCATTAGATCTGAGAGCTTCTTTAAAAGGGGTACATCAGACCCAACTCCTACCCTTGCGACAACCTAATTGTATTGGTGCAGAAGAAGGATGAGACTTGGTGTCTCTGTAAGGATTACAGACCCTTAAACAAAATTACAGTCAGGAACCGTTACCCCATTCTCAGGATTGATGACCTTCTTGACCAACTCAAGGGGGGAAATTTCTTCAACAAGATTGACCTAAAGTCTATCTACCACCAGGTTCCCATCGAACCAACTGATGTATGGAAGATAACCTTCAAGTCTAAAGAAGGTCTCTACAAATGGCTAGTCATGCCCTTTGGCTTAACAAATGCACCAACCACTTTCATGAGGTTGATGGATGATGTATTGAGACCCTTCACCAACTCCTTTGTGGTTGTATATTTGGATGACATCCTCATATTCAATAGAACATGGGAGGATCACATGCGACATATTCAACAGGTTTTGGGCACTCTACAACAACACAAGATTTATGCCAACTTGGGGATACATTGTTGATGAGAATGGGGTACATGTTGATACATCTAAGATTCAAGTCATCCTTGATTGGCCAGACCCGACCACACTAACCGAGCTTCAAATATTTTTGGGACTAGACAACTTCTACCGACGGTTCATGTTGGGATTATCCCATATTACATGGGACCTCATCGAGGTGACCAAGGGCAGTGGTAGAGCCAAGTTCATGTGGGGTAAGGAGAAACAACAAGAATTTGATGATCTGAATCATCCCTTGTGCTAAGCCCCAATACTCTCCTTGCCCAATATGCAACAACCATTTGAAATTGAGACTGATACATTTGACTATGCTGTGGGCACAGTTATCACTCAACACGGGAATCTGGTGGCATACCATAGCGAGACACTCTCCTATTGTCCATAAATACCCCGCCTATGATAAGGAAATGTATTCCATTGTACAATCCTGTCGTCAATGGAAACATTACATTCTGGGGAAGGAGATGATCATACACACTGATCACAAGACTCTGCAGTTCATATAGACACAAGGGAAATTATAGAACGATTGCCATCAGAAGTGGTCCACCTAACTGCAACAATTCCATTTTAACATAAAGTATAAGAAATATATCTCCAATTGTGTCACTGACTTCCTCAGTCGACCTCTTGTGGCTGCACTCACCACTGTGCTCCATTCATGTGGACATGACACATATGAGTGGCCCCAAATTTATTGGAAAGATCCTAACTTTTCCACCACCTATCATCTCTTGGGTACATGCACAACTATCACTGATTTTCACATTCAGGACAGACTCTTATGCCACTTGATCCATCTCTATGTTCCTACAAATGAGCATGCAAATATGATTTGGGAAGCCCACTATAGTCGAGTGGCAGGAAATTTTGGTGTGGAGAAAACTATGGTCATTCTTCAGAAACATTTTTTTTGGCCAAAAATTCGACAGGATGTCAACAAGTATATCATATCTTGCACTTCCTGTGACATTTCCAAGACAAACATTAAGAAGCAAGGCTTATACACCCCGCTTCCTATTCCCAAGAATCCTTGGGAATCCGTCTCAATGGATTACATGTCTAGATTTCCATCCACCAAGCAAGGAAATGACTATGTGTTTGTGGTCATTGATCATTTTTTGAAGATGGCCATCCTCACAACCTGTAAGAAGAATGTCCCAGTGACAGATACTGTTAATCTCTTCTTCGAATGAGTGTGGGTCCACTTTGGTATACCACAGACCATCATCTATGACTGAGACAATAGGTTCCTCAACACCTTTTTCTCAAGTCTCTGGTCTTTGTTGGACACCAAGCTCACAAAATCCACTGCTTTCCACCCTCAAACTGATGGCCAAACAAAGGTTGTCAATCAAATGATTGTGCACATCCTGGACATGTACAATTCTAAGCATCCACGTACATGGGACGAGAGTCTCCCATATGTCCAACACAGTTAAAAAATGGCTCTCCATAGTTCCACCGACCATAGCCCATTTCAGGTGGGTCTGGGATTCCAACCCTTGGGACCCATTGACGTTGCACTTCCTCTTGCCACCGCACATACAGACTCTTCCCCTGATCAGTTTGTGATAAAAAAATCCACCAGCTTCATTGGGTGGATTTAACACATACGCCAACAGGTCTAGGAGATTTTGTAGAAATCCAATTCTACGTACAAGCAACGCCATGATCAACATAGGGTACCACACCAGTTTCAAGTTGGTGACAAAGTATGGTTACATTTACAGAAGGAGCGTCTCACCGGCCTCGTCAGAAGCTTCATCCACTTCGTTATGGGATTTACACTATCACCAAGACTATAGGTAGAAATTCTTTTGAGCTCAAAACTCCACCCTTCCTTGGTCTGCATCCAGTATTCAATGTGGACCTCCTTTGGCCATATTTTCCCCCATTATTGGACACCTCCGAGATCGCAGAACAAATGACACCAACAAAGATCAACCCTGAATGCATGGAACAAGCATCCACTGATTAGATAGTGGACACAAAGGTCAAGGGAATTTGCTAGCAATAGATCCAACTTTATCGGGTTGTCAAGGCAGGTAAACTCCTACACTAAGGAAAGTGGCTCACCCGGGGCCAAATCTAGCAAAATTTTCCTCACCTGATGGGGGAACTCAATGAAATGGAGACCATTTCTTCCTAAGGGGGGAGGATTGATCTAGGTAGATATTGGTGGCCACCCACCTATTCCACCTGGCTCCTCGTGTTTATTTTTTGTTCAACACGTTCTTCTGTACTGATTTGTAATTGTGGGTTCTACACTTTTGGGGTTTTTTGGAGCCCCACACATCCTCTAGGTGGATACGGGTGGCCTCTCACCTAATCCAACTAACTTATTTTGTATGTTTTCATGTCAAGACATCTTGTTGTAATTCTAGGACTATTTTGGGGCCCTAAACGTTGTTTTTTTGGCTCACCATAGTCAAATTGTAGACGGAGTCAGATTTTGATGACAAAATATGTAGTTCTCTGAAATACCTTTCCAATGGGTTATCATGTGCCTAAAACATAGGTCGTATGCAAAAGTTACGACCCTTGGAAGTTGAGGTGCCAAATTACACCAACTTACCCATAGGGCTCACATGACTTTTGGTGTTTCATCTTCTAGGGTTAGGTTTTTGGATGTCTAGGGTTTTGGCATTCATGAGTAATATAAAAAAGGCATATGGAGCCTCATTGTAATCCATTCTTCTCAGACGAATGCGCATAGCAACCACATCTCTTCTTAGAGATAGCTACCACCATTCGAGCAAGTGTTTCAGTTCTGCAATTTTACAGTTTCAGCCTATTTCATTATTTAATTAGTCATGCCAACTGGGAGATGAAGCAGTGGAAATCAATTAGAGGAAAAAAAGGATAATTAAAAGTGAAACAGTAGAGCAAAGAGCCAAAAAGCGCCATGCACCAGCTGGACAAGTGGTTAGAAAAAAGATAAGAAAATTGGATGACAATGAACAAATCCGGAAAGTAGCGAATGACTCAGGAATAAAGAACCTAAGAAGCAGGTGAAGGAAAATATATAAAAAAAGGAGTTATTTAATTGGAAGGGCTTGGGTTAAGCTCCGAGGTTATTATTGAGTAATTGATAACTATTGGTTGTTGTAGGTTTTTTCTATTCTCATCAATCATAGAGATCAATTTTACTTTTGTTAGGTTATAGACTTGAGCTATATTTTGGTATTGTAATGATCCTTATGTATAGTTATGTTGCTTGCACTGAATGACTATGAATATGAGATGTGTTCTATGGGATATTCTATTGTTGCGCAAGAGATTGTAAATATGACTTATGCTATATGATGTTTTCTGGAGAAATTAATGTAAAGTAGTTGGGACCTAAAATTTCTTGTGTATTGAGCTACTATGATATGTGTGAGTTATTTTCTATGTCGGGCAAGTCTTCTTTTCTCGTCTTTTTTTAAGTGTTTGATCTTTGTTTCTGTATATTGTGGAAGATATATTATACAACTGTAACTAATGATATGATTTCTCCGATGTTTCATTCTCCCTGATTCACTTTACCACACACGTCTCAGTTGTGTTTCGGGTGAGACCTCCTTCCCTTGTAGAAGGTTGAATATGTCAGCATTGCTAGACTACAACAATACCCTATGTTGGAAATATCAGAGAACCCCAATCTCCAATTTTGTGCCAACAAATGGTTCCATTTTCGGGACTTGAGTTTAACATCGAGTCTTTAGAGGATGCCTCATGTAATTTTTAGATCTGATGTTGAGAATTTGTGGGAAAGACGGTGCGATGAGTTTATACAAAAAGAAGCCAAGTTATGACACAAAAGTTTCAGGGTTGTGAAGATTGTTGTATTTTATTTGGAACCTGTGAGTGACCAGTATGATATCTTTTTTATTCGACTCCCTAAAGAGGTATTCTAGTAACTAGAGGCTACATGAGGCACCAAAATATAAAGACCGGGTCAAGAGAATATGTAATTGGACTACTGATGTTTAGAAACTCTTCATTGATTATATCATCAGACCTCTCATGTTGTGGATTATTGGGTACAAAATACTTTGGAAGGTTATATTATTAATTTTTCTACGGAAAACCACCAATCATTTTCAAAAGAAGAAGTCGTATTCCATGAAGGAGCTAGAGGAAGATTTTCTTGGGAAATTTATTTGTGGATAAAGGTTCTCTTAGTTGAAGAAGGAATGTTTCATGTTCCTTTCACTAACATGGCAGTGTAAACCCCTGGGCTTGGGGGGTGATTTAGGAAGGGTTCATGAGTTAGTCCAAGGAATATTTTCTGGGAGATATGGGAGGCCATCAAAATAAAAGTGCAAGAGAGTAACGAGCTCAAAAGAGGGATACTATTATTGAAAATAGGTGGTGGAAACATATAAGAAAAGTGATGAGGAGGTACGATTAGTCGAGGAAGGAGATCGACTTTGAGATTAGTCATAGAAAATATTTAGAAGAGTTGTGATATTTGAAGATATGCGGTAGGTTGTTCAACCAATGGTTGAAAGAGATATTTGGTGAAATAAGTGAACATTCTGGAAGAGACAAATGTGAGGAATAAAGTTTAGAAGATACATATGAAAGAATAAGAATGCACACTACCACTGAAGAAGAATACTCAGCTGGAACCTCTAAAGAAGTTTTGGGAATACTTCAACTTGCAACGCTAAAAGATGCACAGTTACATCCATATTTCAACGCAACACTCCAAACAAATGTGACCCTCCAGATCAAAGAAATTCGTTCTGTAGGCAAAGGAACCAAACCCGAATCACTCGAACCCGCAACACCATCCACTAATCTGGTAATTTCTCCTACGAATATTTCCACAAGTTATTTTAATTCTAATCTGTCAAGTCCAACTAGTTCAAGTAGTAGTAGCAGTAGTGTGGAGATTTTCTCAGTTATATAACAACTAGGACCCTCAGGTTTCATTTTAATAGGATCTCGTAGTCCACCGATGGAACATCAACACACAGGATCTCTTACCCAATACCTAAAATTTTGGGGTAAAGGGGATTAAGACATTGAGCGGCAATGGTTTCTTTGTGAAGCCATTTGGAGGTCTCATGGAACTCTAGATGCAAATAAATTGGTTGAGTTCCAAACTACTTTGAGGCATCGAGCTCTAAAATGGTACATGAAATCTATCAAATTGGGGAATCCTCAAGGGAATCCTTTCTCTTTAATCTAGGTTAAGAAAAATTTTATAGCAGAATTTTTATTACCTCTGTTAGAGAAAAAAGCTCTCTTTGAGTTGGGGGAGATAAAACAAATAGATGATGAATTTGCATGGGAATATAACCAAATATTCAAGGATGTGATAGGGCAGTTAGTGAACTCTATCCATGAGGATCACTAGAGAGAATGGTTTATTTAGGGGCTACTACTGTTAACTCGAATCCCATTGCATCAGTAAAGGATAACTACTTTGGGAGAAGCGTTGGAACAATCTATGAAGATTGAGGCTATGACATGCTATCCTGGAAACTTGTGGGTAATGAGATCACATGAAGATAGTAATATTTCATAACTACAAGGTCATATCTTTGCATTAAATAAAAAAATCCAAGAGTTAACTCTTCCTAGAGCATCTCGGTCTCATGTATGGTGTACTGGTTGTTATACTAAAGGTCATACAACAACTTAATTCCAAATATTGAGGGGTTTAATACCCCCTACTCACTGGATGGCACCTCTACTAGTAGTACCATCGAGAGGAGTTGTGCAAGTTGTGACACAGTCACACTCCTCGGAGTACGACCGCTCTCCTCAGGACCTTCTTTCGTTCACGGCCCGAAGAACTCAACGATTCTTCTATTTCCCTACCGGGAAATCTGCACCCCACAGGTTTTCTTCAGCTGCGATCCTCTCTTCTTCCTTTCGAAGGATCGACACTCATGACTTCGCGAGTTCAGCGGTCGAGCGCTACACCCTCGGATCCCCGAGACCCGATGCCTTAGTCAATGCTGACTTGCTCTTCATCTGTCAGGACTTTGCTCTATCGTGACTTCACTACTCGCGATGCCAAGGCCTCAGATTTCCAAATTCCGATACCCGATGCACCAAAACGCCGATACGACCTTATCGCGCTTTTCACAACTCTCCACCTCGTGTCCTCGTAACTTGGAGTTCCCAATACTTAGGTTCTCACCCTGCGAACTCCCGAGTTCGTGAGATCTCCCGATCTCCGCCACCTGTCTTCCACTCACTCTTGTGGTCCCACATGACTTATGTAACCACCCGAGATATCGCGTGTCGCAAGCTCGTGACTCCCGTCACCAAGTCTTGGACACTTTCCTCACGAGATCCCGATAGGCGATCTCACGAATAATACAACGGTCTTGGCTGACTTGTATCAACGCTTTGCCTCCTGAGCTCAAAATCTTTAGGCGCTCCCATCGTAACCTCCTTGCACCTCTGCAAGATCCAACGGCCCACGAAACTTCGTGAAATCTCCTCGAAGGGTTTCGATCGTCCGTTCTTCCTTGTACGATTCCACGAAGTCAAGAAGTGTCTCTCCCTGAGACTCATTCACCTACTCGCAACTCTACGACGCTCCCTCCAAACCTTCAATGACAACTTCCCCTGCACTTATCCTTCAATGAGTTCGAAGGCCTACTCCTCCTGAGCTTCCTTGCGATTCTCGATTACTTAGAAGGAACTTTGCATGCACTCCTTGCGGCAAAACTTCAACAACGTCTAAGGGTTGAAGTCACTCGACTCTGCGCACTCCTGCAACAACAGTATTTCGATACTTTGCTCAAAATCGCAACTCTGAGACTTAGCTTGGCTTGCGCACTCCTTGCACGACACTGTGTCACTGCACTCCTGAGATGAATGAGAACAAAGGCTTTCTCTAATTGAACCCTTCTGTAAACGCACTCCTTGCGGACAATTCGACCGCACTCCTTGCAGGAATCTTCTGGCTCACTTAGAGAAACAATTGAAACTCATTCACTCACCCTCTCAGACTTCAATTCAACCATGAAATCACATACACATCATATAAAAGAAAATGTATGACAGGAAACAAATATTCATGAGCATAACATCAATACATAGAGAATAGACACATAACCATGGATTTGAATCAAAGCCTTCTCCTATTAATTCAATATTTGTACATGGGTGCTCATCACACAGTTCTCTGCTTTCTCTTCTCTTCTTTCTCCTGCTCTTGATATGTTACAATGATACAATGAGGGTGTCTATATCCGTTTTCCCTTTTGGACTCTAAAGCTATCAAATCTAGAATTAAATATTCTATCTACTTTACATTAACCATCTTAAATGCCTCATCTACCTAAGGATGAGAGCTATCCGCTCAAGGTCCATTACAATATACAAAGTGCGCCTTCATAATGGCTTCATTAAAGACTTGCGCAACAATCCCAAAGTGTTTTCAAAATGTGTGTTGGCTTATCCAATTGTCTTCCTCTCGATGTGTTGGCTCGCTTGATGAGTTGGCGATGCTCCTGCATCATACTCCTCGGCTTGAAAACATTCATGGGCTCCTGTCCATGAGCTCCTGCACGGTCTGTCCATGCTTCTGTATTACTGCTTCACTTTCCCAACTGGCATCCTCCACTGGGTGATCCTTCCACTTGACCAGATACTCGAAGTATTCTTTCCTCCTGGTCTTCTTACCCACTCTCTTGTCCAGTATGCACTCCATATGTGGTTTTTCTGCTATCGGCATCTGCTTCATCCACTGGATCACTGGTTGCTCAGCTCCAGTCTTTGCTTCTCCAACCCTATATGGGTACAAATCTGCAATATTAAATATCGGAGATATTCTGATGCCATCCGACAACTCAATCTCATAAGCATTCTCTCCGAACTTTCTCAAGAGCTTGCATGGCCCAATTTTCTTCATCTTTATCTTATTGTATGTTCCCCTTGGCAACCTTTCCTTCCTCAAGTGTGCCAGAACCAGATCACCAACTTCAAACTGAAGTTGTCTCCGATGCTGGTCTGCTATGTGCTTGTACTCCTGATTTGAGTCTAGCAGTCGCTACTTCACCTTGTTGTGAAGTTCTTTCATTGCCTCAACAAATTCCTCTGCACTAGCACTGCTAGTCGCAGTCTGTTCTAAATCCCTCAGTTCAGAAACTCCTCTCGGCTGCATCCCATATACAACTTGGAATGGAATTTTTCCTGTGCTCCTGTTCACTGATTCATTGTATGCGAACTCTGCTTGTGGTAATATGTTATCCCAGCTGCGATGGTGCTCTGTCACCAAACTTCTCAGTAAATCTCCCAGACTTATGTTCACCACCTCTGTCTGTCCATCCGTCTGAGGATGATAAGCATAACTAAATGCCAAGTTAGTTCCTATCTTCTTCCATAAGGTCCTCCAAAAATGCCCTATGAATTTTGTGTCTCTGTCTGAAACTATGCTTTTCGGCAATCCATGAAGTCAAATGACCTCCTTGAAAAACAAATTCGTGATGTGAGTCGCATCGCTGGTCTTCTGGCATGGAATAAAATGTGCCATTTTAGAAAACCTGTCCACCACCACAAAGGTGAAATCAACACCCCTTTGTTTCCTCGGCAAACCTAATACAAAATCCATTCTTATCGCCTCCCATGGTCTCTCTGGTATGGGAAATGGCTGATAAAAACCCGCATTCTGCTTTCTCCCCTTCGAATGCTGGCAAATTCTACATCTGTCGACAAACTTCTTGACTTCTGATTGCATCCCTGGCCAAAAGTATGCTTCGCTTAGCTTTGCAAATTTCTCGTCGTGACCAAAATGTCCTGCTAATCCACCACTGTGCTTTTCCTTCAACAGGTTCTTCCTCATGGAGCAATTCGGAATACACAGTTGATTGCCTCTGAACAACAATCCTTCCTGGATCATATAATCTATCCAAGGGCTTCTGTCTCTGGGAACTGGATTCTCAGCTGCTTCATATGCCTCTGCAAAATCTACATCACCTGCATACATGTCCTTAAGATTTTCAAAACCCAATGTTTTGACTCAGAACTCCTGCAGCAACAAACACTTCCTGCTCAAAGCATCAGCCACTTTGTTAGCAGTACCTGAAATATGCTTAATCACAAACGTGAAATTCTGCATATACTCTACCCATTTGGCATGTTTCTGATTCAACTTCTCCTATTGACTCACAAACTGCAATGCATGGTTATCACTGTACAATACAAATTCTTTTGGGATCAAGTAATGCCTCCACTTCTTCAACGCCTGTATGATAGCATACAATTCCTTATCATACGTGGAGTATTTCAGCTTTGCTTCATCCAGCTTCTCACTGAAATATGCAACTGGTCTGTCTTCCTGACTCAAGACTGCTCCTATGGCATATCCGCTTGCATCACATTTCACCTAAAATGTCTTCTTGAAATCCGGCAACACCAACACTGGTCGTTCCGTGATCTTCCGCTTCAACAGATTGAAGCTCTTCTCAGCCTCTGCTGTCCAATGAAAAGACTTATGTCGCTTCTTCACTGTGTCCATCATTGCTGCACTAATTCCACTGAAATTCCTGATGAACTTTCCGTAGAAACTAGCTAAACCATGGAAACTCCTCACCTCGAAAATATTTCTCGATGATGACCAATTCTTAATCACTTCCACCTTATTCGGGTCCATCCTCAACTCATTCAATGATATGACAAAACCCAAGTAAATGAGCTCTGTCTTCATGAATGGGGACTTCTTCATGTTGATCAGCAGCTTCTCCTGCTGTAGCTTCCTCATCACAATGGCCAAATGCTTCAAATGTTTAGCCTTCGTCTTACTGAAGATCAGTATATCATCCAGATATACGACGACAAATTTCCCGATGAACTCCCTCAGGACTTCATTCATTAATCTCATGAATGTACTCGGCATGTTTGTCAAGCCAAACAACATGACTAGCCATTCATACAGTCCTTCGTTGGTTTTGAAGGTTTTCTTCCACTCATCGCCTTCTCTCATGCGAATCTAGTGATATCTTCTCTTCAGATCAATCTTTGAAAAATAATTTGCCCCGCTCAGGCAATCCATCAGATCATCCATTCTTGGCAATGGAAACCTGTACCTGATGGTTATTTTGTTGATCCCTCTTGAGTCAGTGCACATTATCCAACCTCCATCTTTCTTTGGACTAAGAATTGTTGGAACAACACATGGACTCAGGCTTTCTCTGACCAATCCTTTGTCCAACAACTCCTGGACCTGCTTCTTGAGCTCCTCATTTTCTTGCGGCGTCAATCTGTACACAACTTTGTTCGGAAAACTAGCTCCTAGTATGAGGTCTATGTGGTGACTCACACTCCTCATTGGTGGCAACGAGTGAGGTAATTCGTCCACTATGATATCAACAAACTCTCCCAGCAGTTCTTGAATCTCATCTGGTAAATCATCCACTCTTGTGCTAGTCAGAACAATCCTCAGTTTTCTGACCACAAAGAATTGTGGATCTTCCTTCTTCTCTATCTCTGTAAGAAGCTCCTTCCCGCTCATGAGAAGTATTGTGCTTCTTACTTCCGGCTCCACCTCCTTATCCTTTATCGGAAGCAACCCGTGTGTCCTCCCATCCTTCTCTAAAGTATATGTGTTCATTCTCCCATCATGAACCACATTTCGGTCATATTGCCATGGTCTACCCAACAATAAATGACACACATCCATGGGAATGAAATCACATAAGACCTTATCATTATATCCACCTATCTTGAATTCAACTAAACACTGTTTAGTGACACTCACCTGATGTCCCTTCTGTAGCCATGAAACTTTGTATGGACTCACGTGATCATTTGTCTCCAGCTCCAACTTCTCTACCATCTCGGTCGAAACGAGATTATCTATGCTACCACTATCAACAATAACCTTGCATGCCCAGTCCTTGGTCTTGCAAGCTGTCCTGAATAGTCTGGTCCTTTGAGCTGAGTCCTCCACCTCCTTCCCAGGTGTTAAGAGAACTTTACGCATCATCAGTGACCTTCCACCTTTTGTGTCTTCATTCTCAACATCACACCTCTGCGCTTCAGTGATGTGAGCTTCTCCACTATCCTTCTTTTTCTCTGGACAATCGAATGACTTGTGCCCATTATTTCCACATGTGAAGCATGTGATTACTCCACCTCGGCCTCTTCCCCTACCTCTGGTACGAGGAAAAGTGTTTTCGTTAGCATAATCTCCCTTTTTCTCTGTATGATTTCCTCTCTGTTCAACATATTTTTATCCTCACTGTGAGGTTCCACCTCTCTCAATATTACCCTGAGGTTTCTTCCATTCCTCCTTGGGTTTCTGGTATTTCTCCTGGGCAACTGTCTTTCTTCTGGGCTGACTTCTGCCTCGCCCTCTCTAACTTTGCTTACGGCTCAGCTTTTCTTCGACTTTCAGAGCCATTTGATAAGCATCCTCCACCGTCCTGATGGTAACCATGCTTAATTCATTCTAAATGTTGTATCTCAGACCATTCAGATATCTGGCAACCTTTTCATCATCGCTCTCCTGATGACCTGCTCTGATGTTCAGTCGATAGAATTCCTCAGTGTATTCTTTCACTGTCATCAGTTTCTGTCTCAGGTTCTGCATCCTCCTGAACAAAGAAATTTGACAGTCCCTTGGGATGAACTTCGCCTTCATCTTCGCAATCATTCGATCCCAGCTCTTAATCTTTTGCTTGCATTTGCAATGTCTGTCATCTTGTAGCTCATCCCACCACAATGCTGCATGTCCTTTCAAGCGTGTGACAGCATGTTTGACCTTCTTATCCTCTTCGATATCCTCATAATCGAAGTAGGTGTCAAGAGCTCTAATCCAATCCAGTAGCTCCTCTGCATCCAGATTCCCCTCATAGACTGGAATGTCCATCTTCGCCTTTGCACCCATCCTGGCGATAGCTTTAATCAGTCGTTCATTTGCTGCTTCCTTGGCTGCAACTTCTTCGTGTTGTTTAGCTTCAACTTCGCCTTCAGAGTCACTTAAATCTCCAGCACTGGCTGTGCGTCTCTGCGTTGCCTCCATATCTTCTAGTCTTTCTCAAAGATCTCGCATTTGCCTCTCCATTTTTGGATTTCCTACCGGCCTGCCTCTTCTTTTCACCTCCCTATCTTCTGGGTCAGGTGACTGTCTCTCTCTTCTGGTTGTCATGGAGAACTCTCTTCTCTGCTACAGAAAGCAAAGAAATATTCCCGCTCTGATACCACTCTGATGCAGTCGCACTCCTCGGAGTACGAACACTCTCCTCAGGACCTTCTTTCGTTCACAACCTGAAGAACTCAACGATTCTTCTATTTCCCTATCGGGAAATTTGCAGCCCACGGGTTTTCTTTGGCTACGATCCTCTCTTCTTCCTTTCGGAGGATCAACACTCGTGACTTCGCGAGTTCAGCGGTCGAGCGCTACACCCTCGGATCCTCGAGACCCGATGCCTTAGTCAATGCTGACTTTCTCTTCGTCTGTCGGGACTTCTCTCTATCGTGACTTCGCTACTCACGATGCCAAGGCCTCGTATTTCCAACTTCCGATACCCGATGCGTCGAAACGCCGATACGACTGTTGGTCACTATAGTTGCTCAATTAATTCAAACAACTAAGTGATACATAAATTATCAACCTAGGGAAGTCTTTTTATTTCAAAGATAACCATGCACTATATATGCTCAATTCTAAAAGAAACTTAGAGTTGTAGTAAAAGAAACTACACTAATCACACTTGTCTTGAATGAACTGAAGTTCTGAATTAAATCACAAGAAAGCAACTTCCCTATTGCAGATCTTAAAGATTAATCTAAGAATCCTGGATTAAATTAGAATAACACTTGCAATAGGAAAGAACAACTATTCTACAACCAGAGAACAGGACCCTTACTCTCAAACAGAGACTTCAGTACTTTGTTTCTGATTAACACTTTTTCATGAAAACAGTAATGCAGAAAAAGTTAACTCTATCTAGCAGAGAACAAAGCCATCTAGTTCCTTCCTTTCTAAGAAGGAACCTTAAGCCCTATTTCTGTTTAGCACACTTGTGAAATTGAGATTTGCAGAGAATAGGATAGTCTTATCCCTTCCTTTCTGAGCAGGGACCCTTAACCCAATCCCTGGCTAGCACACTTGCAGAAGTAATGGAAATCTATAGAGAACAGGATGTTCTGGTTCCTTCCTTTCTGAGCAGGAGCCCTTAACCCAATCCCTGGCTAGCACACTTGCAGAAGTAATGGAAATCTACAGAGAACATGATGTTCTGGTTCCTTCCTTTCTGAGCAGGAGCCCTTAACCCAATCCCTGGCTAGCACATTTGCAGAAGTAATTGAAATCTACAGAGGTCAGGATGTTCTGATTCCTTCCTTTCTGAGCAGGAACCCTTAACCCACTCTCTGGCTAGCACACTTGCAGAATTAAATGAAATCTACAGAGGACATGATGTTCTGATTCCTTCCTGTCTGAGCAGGAACCCTTAACCCAGTCTCTGGCTAGCACAATTGCAGAAGTAAATGAAATCTATAGAGGACAGGATGTTCTGATTCCTTCCTGTCTGAGCAGGAACCTTTTAACCCAGTCTCTGGCTAGCACAATTGCAGAAGTAAATGAAATCTACAGAGGACAGGATGTTCTAATTCCTTCCTGTCTGAGAAGGAACCTTTTAACCCAGTCTCTGGCTAGCCTCATAAAATCATTACACAAGATTGCTGATAAAAAGAATTACGAATTTCATTCAATAAACTAAGACAGAGTCAGTAGTGTTTCAGCAAAGCGGAATTCATTAAAAACAGTGTTTCAGCAAACAAAAGTTAATCAAAGCGTAATCAGAAATTGTACTAACACACTTCTAAACTAATGGGTGAATCTTGTGAAGAAGGTGGGCCCTCCCTTCTCACAAGATTCCCCTAAAACGAGAAAGCTAGAGAAGGATACTCAAAGAAGTCTTTTATTCATCTGTCAAAACATCATATTACAACCTGAAATGGAATACGTCCCTCTTCTCTGGAGCTTCTTCAATACATAAAACTTCCATCCCTCGAATGATGATTTCCTCTTATTTAAAGAGGAAATCCCTTCGATACAATAATTTACAATGCATATATGAGTCCTATTCTTAGTCAGATCTACTTTCTAAACCAGCATAGGATGTTTTAGTCTCACGCAACATAATGCTATTACAGGAGCTGAATGAGGTATTGTTGTTACAGCTGGTGTAACAGCTTCTTCTCGTTGTTGCTGATGCTGTTTCAGCATCGCAATTCATGGGATGTTTCAGCCACGTGAATTGCGCTTTGACTGTGTCAGCTTTCTTGTGTAGGAGCGACGGTTAGAGCTTTGTTGACCACTGACTGTAACGGCTTCCTTTGTGTTTCAGCATCGTCGGTCCTGGCGGTTTCTTCTGTGTTTCAACATCTGCAACTCTGGATTGTGTAACAACTTCGTGTTTCAGCATTTGCGACCTCGGACTGTATAGCAGCTCTGTGTCTCAGCATCTGCGACCTCAGACTGTATAGCAGCTCCGTGTTTCGGCATCAGTTCTGTGTTTCAGCAACATTGACCTTGAATAGTTCTGTGTTTCAGCAATAGGCCTCAAATGCTAATCTGCAGTTTTGAACACTTATGCATTTCTAATCAATGGTCAAGTACGAGAGTGATGTAAAATATTATGCAAAATAGATTAAGCATATAGTAATGAGAAGGGACGTTGTATACCTTTGGGATGATCAGATAAAGTGATAGTATGAGTCTAAATATGGGTGATCAAGAGTATAATAGTGGCAAAAAGTATAGGCAAAAAGGTACATTGTGTGGTCCTAACATCCCCCCCAACTCAAGGTGTTGCGTGTCCTCAGGCAACTCACTCTGAATCATAGTCTGGATACGGACTCTGATCATGTAAGTTACTCAAGCTGTAACTGTGGGAGGTACTATCTGTCGGCGTTCTGAACCCTTGCACCTGCTGCAATATTTGCCATGCTGCTATTTCTGCCTTCTTAGGCAGCTTATAACTGACTTGATACCTTTCTATTGGCAACCAAAGAATGGGAAAATAAAACCGGTACCCTATCCAATTTTCAGCACAATGTCTAACACACTGGATGTAGTTGGGTATCCTGAAAATTGCTACTTCTAGGTTGGCAGGACCAAAAGGATTGTGTTGTTGTCTCTTCTCTGTGGATTGCTGCCAAAACAGGTTATTGGCCTGGAGGGCAGGAATCTCTATGGATCGGATGATGTGTTCACAGTCCTGGAGCACTTCTGATTGTAGTTGCTGAACATGTTCAGTCACCCCTGGTTGTTTTAAGAACTCATAATATTGTGAGATAAAGGTAGCTGCCCTCTGTGGTTCTGGTATAATCCAGAGGAGGCGATTATCTTCATTGTGCTTGGCATCTAAAAAGTCATCTTTCCAAATGATTTGATTGAGGAGAAAGGAGGTGAATGCTCGAATTTGAATGTCCCCAACAAGGGGATTTATGTTTAGCAACCTGTTTTCTGGAATAGCCTCATTATGAAAGTATGCCTCACAGAGGAGGTG
>ML776788.1:1173758-1202933 GCA_009831015.1 Picea engelmannii
GCTCCTTCACTCCGCCCATGGCCCCTGCCCCTCACCCGCACAGTCTCTATACTCACCTACAACTCACATGCTCCAATAGTCCAACAACCTTAATGGAACCATACGTGACCCCCCTCCATCATCAGGCTCTTATCTTAGCCACCTATGATGACTCCTCTCATTTTCACCCTACATCCCTTGCGAATGGTCTCTCAACACTCCACAGAAAACGTCCCTCTGCTCTCAGTGCAAGGTGGTGGCTTTCCTCTACACCTAGTTTTCCCAATTTATTTCTCATGCCTCCTCATTGGCATGCCACCCCCACCCTGAGACGAAGTGGCCATGGCAGGAAAACCTCCACAGCTCCTCACCTACCCTTCCTGTCCAACCAGGATGGATTTTATCGCTCAGTTCCATTCTCCTTACAATAATTGCTTGACGACTGGGAAGACAATATCTCTGTCTCCCTCTCGACATCCCGTCGCACCTCTAGGAATAGATGAAGTTACTGGATTGTAAAAAATATCCTCGCACTTTCCCTCCTTAGCCTCTATGGTGTCTTTATTCCTATCCCCTTTAGCTCACCTCACTCACCCCACTCCCCCACAACTCACCCTCCTCCCTCTGCTCCAACCTCTCCCAACACTTGTCCTCCTCCCTTTACGGACCATCCCACATCCTCGATGCCTCTAGAGACTCCCAACATTAGTACTAAGGTGACTCCTACAGACATGAGTGGCACGTTGACAACTCCAAGCATGCACAACTCGGTGAAAGAGATGATTCCAGGAATGAAAAGCATGCTGACTGCCCCAAGCATGCACAACTCACTAAAGGTTCCCGACATCAAAACAACATGCCTACTAGTCAAGCACTCATCCTTGGATAGCTCCAACTTAGCCAATGACAATGACAGTGACTTTGGTGGCTGTCCAGTCATCGAAGAAACTCCTATGGACGACCCCCATTCTTGATGTTCCAGCCTCTGCACCACTTTTTAGGTTTTTTTATCTTTTTGCAAGCTTTACTGGTTTTTGGTAAAAGACACATAGACAACTAAAACTAAGTTTTTTTGGGTATGCTTGGTTTCCCATTAAGGGAAGGAAGAATTCTAGCCTGGTTTCCCACTAAGGGAAGGCTCATTTTTGTCCACTCTCGGGGACAATATCTTTATTTTGTGACTGCATTTTACTATATTTTAATAGATTAGCCACTAAACTTACAAAAAAAAAATATTGAACTTAATCCCAAATAGCCACTCGTAGTCTGTCCTGAGCATGGAAAATTTCTTTAGTAAAATTTTTATCCATCCCCTATAGAAAGACCTCTATCTTGTAGTAAATTTGATAAGGACCCAGGAGACCTCGAGGAGTTGGAAGAGATTAAACATTTAAATTTTCAACAATCTACGGGAACAAGAGAAGTCAACGATACCATATCAGGTGATATTAGCAACTCATACACCCAACCTTTGAGGTTGTGGAAAGTAAACATAGGGAGTGAGAAACATCCTAAGATGGCATCCATAGGTAACTATTGGGATGAGAAAACTATGGCATAGATACAAGTTCTGTTGCAGGAATACGACGATCTCTTTCCTAAGATTTTCTCAGAACTAAAGGGAATTAAGGGATATTTAGGCAAAATGAAGTTTGACTTAAAACCTGAGGCCACGCTGGTTAAACATAGACCTCACCATTTCAATTAGTGAATCAAAGAGAAGGTTAATAAATAAATTGATCGAATATTAGTAGGTGGGTTAATTTTCCCTGTGGATGAGGCTAAGTGGATCGATCCTATTGTATTCTAGAGCAAGAAGGGTACTGATGATATACAAGTTTGTGTGGATTACAGGAGTCTGAACTTAGCTTGTGTGCATGACCCTTTTCCTACCCATTTTAGTGATGAAGTCCTTAATCAAGTGGTGGGAAATGAAGCCTATTCATTTATAGATGGATTCTCAAGCTACCATCAGGTCAGAATCGCAGAAGAGGATAAAAGAAAGACTACCTTCACCACCGAATGGGGTTCTTTTTCTTATAATGTTATGCTCTTTGGGTTGAAGAATTCACCCACTATTTTCTCTCAAATAATCACTATTGGATTCCACAACTTTATTCATAAATTTATTGAGGCGTATATGTATGATTGGACTGTGTACAACCTATTAAAGGAGCACATAGGGTTACTATGATTGATGTTTGATCATTGCAGACAACTACACATTTCTTTAAACCTAAATAAGTGTATTTTTTGTGTACCATTTGTAAATATGATAGGGAATATAGTATGTAGGGAAGGAGTACTAGTGGACCCTGTGAAATTTGTGGTCATCCTCAATATGTCCCCTCCTACAATTGATAAACAATTGCAATCAATGTTAGGTCACATCAGATACTAATGTAGATTTATCAGAAATTATTCAAGCATAACTGCCCTGTTGGAGAAACTGCTGAAGAAATATGAAGCTTTCAATTGGTAGCCAGAGTCTGATTAGGATTTTGACACCCTCAAAGAAAAATTGAGTACTTCCCCTATCCTGGTATACCCAAATTACCAAGTGTAATTTCATATACACATCCATGCTTCTAGTGTTTCTTTGGGAGTAATCCTTGTGCAACCTGGGGAAGGAAACCTAGATCATCCCATCTATTTTGCTATTTGAAAGATTTCTCAAGCTAAGCACAACTACACCACCACCAAAATGGAAGGTTTGGAAATGGTTTATGCTTTACAAAAGTTTAGACATTATTTGTTAGGAGGCCATTTTAAATACTTTACTAGTCATTCTGCTTTAAAATATTCAGTTAATAAGCTTGTGTTGGAAGGTGGAATTTTTAGATGGGTGTTGCTCTTTCAGGAATTTTCTTTTGAAGTCATTGTTAAGCTAGGTAAATTAAATGTGGTTCCTGACCATTTTTCTAGACTAGATTCAGGAGAAAGTGGTAGAGCTATAGATGATCAAATATCATAGGTAGATATTTTCAAAGTTTAAGCTATTCCTAATTATTTTTTTGATATTTTCTTATTCTTGAGCACATGTGTCTACCATGAAGGTTATTCCGCAACTCAAAAGAGACACCTATTAGTTCGTGCATCAGACTATTAGTTGATTGTGGATCAATTGTACAATTTGAGACTAGACCATGTCCTCATATGATTTGTACTTGACCATGAAAGGTTGGACATATTGTGGGTGTGCCATAGTGGAGTTGCGGGAGGCCATGTAGGATGTAAGGAAACAACATAGAAAATATTACAGGCTGGATTATGGTGGCCAACAATGTTCAAGGATGCCAAATATTATGCCAGAGCATGTTATTCCTATCAACGAGTTGTTAATCCATCACGCATAGATGATTTACCCTTACATCCCTTCCAAGCACTGTAGGCCTTTGAAAAGTGGTTTGTTGATTTCACGGGTCCAATAAACCCCCCTGCAAATCACTCAAAGGAAAGATACATTATTACCACAACTGATTACTTGACTCATTTGAATGAAGCAAAATCTCTTCATGATTTCTCTACAGAAACAACAACACGATTTATTTTTGAGACCATCAATACCAGTTTTGGCTATCCTTAGAGTTTAGCTAGCGATCAAGGATCCCATTTTATCAGTGAGAGTATTTATACTCTTGGGAATTTATAATTCAACATCATAAGAGTATTCCCTATCATGCACAAGTGAATGAGACAATCGAAGCCTTTAACACGATTTTGGAATGAGGATTAACTAACATATGTTGCACAATTCGAGAGGACTGGGATGAAAGAGTTCTTGTCGTATTATGGGAGTACAATACTACAAAAAATAAAATACATAAGTGTAGTCCATTCCAACTGGTTTATGGGGGAGAATTCATCATTGCATCCAATTTTACCACTCCAAGTTTATACATTGCACAAGTGACTTAGATTGCAGACGATGAATCAATTGTAGAAAGGGTTTTAGAATTGATGGAACTTGAAGAAGCCAAATTCTTAGAATATTTTCATCAAATTGTGGAAAAGGGTAAAGATAAGTCTTGACATGATAGGAACATTAAGACTAAAAAGTTTGTGCAAGGCGATCAAATCTTTCTATACGATAGTAAGTACCAAAATCATCCCAAGAAACTGCAGATGCATTGGCTTGGACCCTTCATAGTTATGGAAATTCAGGACTCTGGAGCTGTCAAATTGGCACAAATTGATGGAATTCTTCATCTAGGATGGGTGAATGGTGCATGCCTGAATCCCTACTTTTTCTACTTGATACGAGAACTTGCGTAGTGCTCCTATCGAAGGGAGTGAATTCAGTAGGTAGGATTTCAATCATTTCATTGTTTTTCTTTTTTTTCAATAAAATGGTGATGTGTCCAACTGTCACTTGTCACAAAATCTAGTTGTCAGTGTCAATTTATCCAACATGGATACCACTTTTTTGGCTAGAGAGGTTCGAATCAAATAATTTTGTATTTAGTAAATTCAATTGTGAAATTTGTGCCATGTCGTTGTCACTTCGTTCATTAACTACCGTTGGTATCTTTTTTCTCATTGTCCTGTCACTAATGGTTTGCATCATTTAAAGACCACCAAATTTTAGTACCTTTCCAGTTAATCGTTGATGTGGGAATTACTTTTCTGTTCACTTCGATATCCCGTTACCATATTCCCTCTAATGTTTTTATTTCCCAAATCACTCTTATATTTTTCCTTGTTCAACGTGTTGATATTATGGTAGCTACAGGAGGTATTAACCTTCACATGTAACCTTTGACAAAACTAGAGTATTCTGGGAAGCCAAAGAAACCCTAAAATGTTGTATAATAACCCTAGGAGACAAGTCATCTCAAGAGAATATTTAATATTGAGTTATTAGCCTCTAGAAATAGAAATCAACCCAATTAAGTGAGATAGAATAGCATAAATAGAGGGTGCTAGAGCTCATTTTCTACTCTCACACTCACAACTGCATAATACCAGTGGTGCACAAGTTTGGAGAGATAGTGCAGTTGCAACTGTCTGCAACTGGAATTTTGGTTATGGTTTGGAATTTTCTCTTGGTCTTTGGTTATTCTTGCTTGGTGCGCTAGCCTTGGAGAAAGGTACACTACCTTGGTTGGCTATTGAATTGCTTCAAGAATTATTATGTTTGTCAAGGTCAAGGTGGTCGGGGGTGGCCTTTGTGCCTATGGTTGGGTGACAATATTGATATATTGTCTATGGTGAAACAAGCACACCTATTTTTCTAATAGGTTATAGGCCCACACTATCTTCGGATAGTGTAACCGTCGGAAGATAGATTGGGATGATTTTCTCAGTTACAGTTGCAATTGAAGTCAAATTTTTTCTGAAATAACAAAATCCTAACCCTCTTGTTGAGGCACCTTAAGTGAAGGGCTTGACTTAATTCCTGGATATCCTAGTGTACCCTAGCCTAGTGCACATCCGGGTACTCTCAACAAGATAAGGCGTCAAGTTTGAGTTTTTGGTCAAAGTCAAAGAAATCATGACTTACTCTATGAAGTCAAAAAACAAGTTAGAATGGGCTTCTAACTTTAGAGCATGGAAAACAAGGATTGAACTCATCCTTTCCAAGAATAAAGTGTTGGATATTGTGAAAGGAAAGATCATGGAACCACAGTTTGAAGCAGGAAAAGAGAAGAAAACTCAAAACATTGCAGTTATGGAGAAGGTCAAGGAAAATGTCATCAATGTTATGAGTCTCATAGTGGACTTTGTAAAACACCACTTGATACCCTACATCTCTCATCTTGACTCATCTAAGAATATGTATGATTCTCTAACTAACATATTCTCAGTCAGAAACATTGGAAAAGTGACGAGTCTGAAGAATGAGATATGTGACATGAAAATGAATGATGATGATAGCATAACATCATACTTTGTAAGAATCTCTTAGTTAAGAGATTAACTATAAGATATTGAAGAAATCATTTCAGAAAAGGAACTAGTAAATATAGTACTCAATGGCCTTCCCAAGACATGGGATGCATTTGCCGCAAGCATGAACACAAGAAAGGAGTATCCAACATTTGAAGATCTTTGGACTTGATGTGCACAAGAATAATCAAGAATTAGTGAAAAATAGAAATCCCAAAAGAAATATGATGATCAAGATTTCACAACAAAGTTCAATAATTTTAGAAATAAGAGGAAGTTTGACTTAAGGAAGAAACCGAATCAAGAAAAGGATATGTCAAAAATACAATGCTTCAACTATAAAAAATATGGTCACTACAGGAACCATTGTCCTAACTTAAATAAAATGAAGGAAACACATGAAGCAACATTTTCCAAAGAAAAGGAACCCTCAAAGAAATTTAAGCAGGATGAATCCGACTTCTTCTTCTAGTCAAGGTAAAAATATTCTTTTACATATTGTTGGTTAAGGAGCTTGATTACCTTCATGATTCAGAGGTCTTTGTTTTCATCCATGTTTATACCCCATGAATACTGTGCATTCCTTCACGTGAGTGGGGGTTGTAGGGGGGTATTTCCCCCCCTGTGGGGGTTTGGGGGTGAAGCCCCTGAAGGAAAATTTTCCTTGTAAATGTATATTGTAATTTCATAGTAAATCTGGACCGTTCATTATAAGGTCACATATATGACGATAGAATTTATGTTAGGGTATTTTCCCTATAAGGAAACACTCTTTTACGAGGGAAATGTATTGCAATGGTGTATCATTGTGAATATTGTATTCTGAGAGAGGATACTATGAGAGAAAGAAGAGGAAGTTACAACGAATGTGTTGTAGGTTGTATCCCTTCATTTGCTAGATAACAATAAAGGAAGGACCATGCAAATTTCTCTGGTGGACATAACTCACTCTGGGTGAACCACATATATCTATGTCTTTATTGTATTGTGTATCTTCCGTGTTTTATTTTATTTCTATGCGGTCCTTTTTTTCTAACAAATGGTATAAGAGAGAAAGGTAACTCATAGGAAAACAGGGTTCATGTTTTGAGTGGGAGAAATGGCGGAAGATGGAAAGTTTAGGGTTGAGAAATTTAATAGCCAAAACTACCAGTTATGGAAGATGTAGATGGAAGATTATTTATATCAGAAGGATATATTCCTACCAATGGGTGGAATAGTAAAGAATTCGATGACCATGAAGGAAGAAGAATGGGAGCTTCTTGACAGAAAGGCACTAGGAATGATACGACTGAGCCTAACAATGTCAGTGGATTTCAATATTTCAAAAGAAAAGACAACGAATGAGTTTATGGACGCATTGGATAAACTATATGAAAAAACCTCGGCATCCAATAAGGTATTTCTAATGAAGAGGTGATTTAATATGAAAATGTCAGAAGGTGGGTCTATCGCAGATCATTTAAATGAATTTAATATGGTTACTAATCAACTAAGTTATGTAAAAGTGGACTTTGATGACGAGGTCAGAGCTCTTCTAATCTTATGCTCATTTCCAGAAAGTTGGAACAACTTGGTCATGGCTATAAGTAACTCTGTCTCTGGTTCAAACACTTAAAAATTTGATGATGTTGTTGGTGTTATCCTTAGCAAGGAAATGTGATGGAAGATCACAGGTGATGTTAAATTTAGTAGCATCAATAGTCATTCTCCAATGAGAGGCCATATGGGCCACCCTAAGGCTAGCCAGGGAGATTTGGAGAATCAACCAGTCTTGTGAGGTATTGACAAAAGCCAGGGGGAATGTACAACCTCTGTGAGTCAAACCAAAAGTCAGGATGAACGAGATGCTATGTGAGTCTAATTCAAAAGTCAGGGGGAACGTACAACCTCTATGAGCATACACAGTCTAGTGAAAAAGTCAGGGGGAACGTACAACCCCTGTGAGCATAGACAGTCTAGTGCAAAAGTCAGGGGGAAGGTACAACCTCTGTGAGCCTAGTAAAACCTTGTGAGCCATGAGAAAAAGTCAAGGCATTTAGCAAAATTTAGGTTGAATATAAAATGCCTATGAGCTAGAAACAAACAATATTCCTAATATTGCAAATGATATAAATGTATTGATCTAGTGTGTTGGCACGTGTAACATTATCCACCATGAAGATAATTTTGAATTGCCTTGTAAATGTTGAGTTGTAACTGAAGTCTTAAGTCTAGTTCTATGTTTGAACTAAAGTGTAATGTTGAGTTGTAATTGAAGTCTTAAGTCTAGTTCTATTTTTGAACTAAAGTGTAATTTTGAGTTGTAACTGAAGTCTCAAGTCTAGTTCTATTTTCGAACTAAAGTGTAATGTTGAGTTGTAACTGAGGTCTCAAGTCTAGTTCTATTTTCAAACTAAAGCATACCAGTCTCAAGTCTAGTTCTAATTTCAAACTAAAGTATGAAGTTGAGTTATGATTAACTCATGCAAACATATTACTATTTCGAGTCTCTCCTCTTCTCCTCCTCGGCCTATATAAGCAGACATCAACCCCTCTCTTCAACACAGTTTTGATATGCAGGTTAAGGGTGCAGCAATAGAGGCACATATTAGTGATATAGAGGAAAAATACCAAAGAAGCATATCAATGTTGTATATCAACAATAGGCACAATATATCAGAGGTGTATTTCAACAAGGTCTCTTAGGTCTTTGTCAGGTCAGAGTCATCTTGGAAAGATCTTTAAGAGAATAACATTCATGGTGGATATTTGTAAGTGATATTACATTATTAATGCAATAAAGGAATATCATTTGTTGGGGTTTTTCTCCTTGTACAGGGTTTCCCCAGGGTATATGTGTTGTTGATGTGCATGCTTACTTATCTACATAGTTATTGCTATTCAGTTATGATTTGGTATTGTTGAAATGTATTAAGCTGGAATCAAAGTGTTGAAGAAAATAAAAGAATTAATCTGCATAAGAAATCAAACTCATAATTTAATAGGTGAGACATAAGGTAATGCGTTAAACATGGAGAACATGGGAAGACAAAATGATAGAGGAAAGGGCTCAGGGAACCACGGGAATTCTAGGAAGGGAAGATCCAAATTCAGGCTGGGAAAGATAGAGTGTTGGAATTGTGGGAAGAATGGACATACGAAGAAAGGCTGCAGAGCTCCAAAAAAATAAAGAGATGGACAACATAAGAAAAATCAGGAGGAAAATGTAACAATTGATGTGTTACAAGATGCTTTGATTCTTTCTGTAGATAATATTTCTGAGTCTTGGGTAGTATATTTAGGGGCTTCATTTGATGCCACACCCCATAGGGAACATTTTCTAGATTATGTTCAAGGTGATTTTGGACAGGTTCATTTGGGTGATGACGCACCATGAAAAATTGTTGGAATGGGAAAGGTAAAAATAAATAAAAGGAATGGAAACCAATGGTTGTTGAAAGAGGTAAGACATGTTCTAGATCTAAGGAAAAATCAAATTTCAACAGGGAATTTGACAATTGAAGGTTGTATATCCATATTTACAAACAAGGTGTGAAAGGTCACCAAAGGATCACTAGTGATAGCAAAAGGAGAGAAGGTAGGTACATTGTATTTATGTACTAGTAATACTGACTCTTCTATATATTTAGCTTCTACAGGAGTGGATACAACATGGTGGCATCATAGGCTTGGACACATGGGTGATGTTGATTATTTGGGTTGGTTGTCATTGAAGTCAACCCTTGAAGAAAGTCCGGTAGCGAATTCTAGTAGCACAAAGGTTTGGGTAATGGACCCAAGTTTGTTTGATATATAATGGTATGTGTTTTAATATATTTTAAGGTAAGAATATTTTATATGGATAGTACATGTCATTCCATTTCTGGTGGTATGTGGAATGTCATATAACTCCTTGCGGTTAGAGAGTTATGGCCATGTGAAGTTGGAGAAACCTCATGAGTCATCTAGAAGCCCCAAAAGGTCAAAGTAGTCAAAGTGGTTGCAAATAATAATTTATTTAAATAATAAATTGAAGTGATGAGTGTACTATAAGTCAAAGTGGATACAAAAGAAATTATTTAAATAATAAAGTTAATGGAGAAATTACTAAGTGGACAAGTGGTTAGAAGTGGGTTAGCCATAAAATAAGGAAAATGGTTTAAGATGGTTAGAAGGTAACCCCTTGAGGAAGCTACATAAAAGTATAAATAAGAGGAAAGGGTCTCTCATTTTAATCACACTTGAGTATATTGGATATCTACAGGTGACTGAGGTAACCAAAGGATATCTAAGGCGAATTTCAAAAGGAAGGTGAAGTAAAGAAGGCCAAAATTCAAGGGAGGATAAATTCTTTTGATGATGCTTTCTAAGATCCATACAACAAATATTCCACGTGGGGCACGCTTTACAAGTTCGCTCTATAGAATAAGCCATAATTCAACAAGGTATGTGATCATATACAACAGGTCTATAATAGAGTTACAAATCAGATTTGGATGATGAAATTGATGAGGGCATTTGGTTGAGGTACATGTTGGGTACATGGTTGAGACAAGTAGTTTATGAGTTGGCACATAGATGAGGTGTATAATTGATGATGTTGGTACATCTTGATGAGTCATAGTTTATGTGTATTTGATGCATTATTGGTACATATTTGGTGCATGTTTGATGCTCTCATTGATGGTACATGTTGAGGTACATGTTGGTGCATGGTTGATGCACTTATTTATGGTACAATTTGATTACAGGTTTTTTGGTACATATTGGTACAGGTTTACAACAATATATCTCACAGTGATAGTGTTACATTGGTTCCATCATTCTACTTCTATGACATGGTGATTGGACAGGGAAAGGACAAGTGGTTATAGCCACCTTCCGGTTGTAGTCGGAGAACATAGGGGGTTGTAGCCTCCTTCTGGTTATAGCCAAATAATTGTGGAGTTGGAGCTTCCCTCAAGTTGTAGCCTAAGAAACTAGGGGGTTGGAGCATCCTTCCAACTACACCTGGAAAACAAAGGAAGTTGGTGTTTCCAATGAATGTAATTCTTAAAGACATATAAGAAAAATCATTCTGTGGTTTTCTCTCGCTTTGGGTTTCCACGTAAAAACACTGGTGTACTGTGTATGTGTATGATTGCTCATTTGTTCATTGTTTATTTACTCTGAAACTATTGTATGGTAATGATACATTGATATAACACTTGCAGTTTATGGTTTAAAATGATTAAATTTCTCTATTACTGATTCACCCCCCCTCTTAGTAATCCAACAATTGGTATTTATGCAGGTTCCTTCAAGAAACAATTTAACCACTGGAAGGAGATCATGGATTATTCTAAGAATGGAGTACCATTGTTTAATGGTCATAATGGTTTAAAGTATGAGATATGGAGTGTAAGGACGAAAGTATTTTTACATGAATAGGGGTATTATATTTGGCTATCAGTGGTTACAGGATATGATAGCTCAAAAAGGGAAAAGACTGCATCCAAGAAGGAATTGAAGAAGAATAAAAAAATAGCAATGGATTTGATCTGGGAATGATTACCTAATCTGGTAAGAGAAAAGGTTGGTAAATTTTCATCAGTCATAGAACTTTGGGATAAGCTACATGATATATATTCTTCACCCATCGTAGATTTAGAAAATTCCAAAGAAGATGCAAGTACCGATCAAGAAGAAATATGTTTACCATGTCAAATAGATTCATAAGATGAAGAGTACATAATCAACATAGATATGTTGTTTTTCTTTAATTTTGAAAAACATGAACATCTTGAAATAGAATGCCATGAAGGAAATGAGATAGAAAAACTAATTGAAAAAGAAGACAATTATGAAGAAGAATTGATCAAAGCTTTATATGAACTAAGAAAATAAAGAGAAGAAAACAAGTCACTCAAGAAAGAATTGATGAAACGAAAGGAAAGTGCTCACATTTTTGAAGAAGCCCAACATGTCATTAAGAACTTAAGAACTCAACTAGAAGAAGCCAGAAAGATCGAAGAAAATATTAAAGATCAAAACAAGTATTTGGAAACCAACATAGCAAAACACAAGGAAGAAGCAGAAATGAGAGAGACGATATTGACATATCATCTTAAGGAAATAACTAACAATCTAAACCAGCTTGAGGAAAAGTTTGTTCAAGAAGAGAAAGGACTTGAAGAAGAAATAATCACATTAAAAATCTAGCTTGAAGAAGCAAAAAGAACATAAGAAGTCATGAAGTCGCAGATAATGAAGAAAGAAGAAGAGGTTGAGAAGCTTGAAGAAGAAGTTGTCACATTGAGAAGTAAAATCTTCAAGCTCAACAAGAATGTTGAAGAGACAGAAACATCCACATCAGTTATAGAGAATGAAGAGAAGCACTCTAGGTTGCTAGAAAAGAAGAATGAAGAAAACATAAAGAGTTATGAACAAGTACTCAAAGGAAGGAATCATGGTCAACCAGAATCTAAGAAAACTATTAAAGATATATCTTCAAGAAGACCATCCATGTTCAAGCCACAAAGAAGCTTCAATAATGATCATGATTAGTCAAGGCATAAATTTTAGAAGGACTACACAAAGAATATCATTCACTCCTAGGTATGCAAATTTCTTTTATGGTCATTGTTTTTATTGTACTAATTTTGGACATAAGGTTGAAGATTGCAGGGATTATAAAAATGTTCAAGCAAGAAATGCCTATGTGGCCCCACGTAACATTGAATGTTACAAATGTCATAACTATGGACACATAGCTAGTGATTGTAGAAGCATTATCGATACTTCCATGAAAGAGAACACTGGTATCGGATATAAGAAAGTATGGATAAGAAAACAAGAAGAACACATGAACAAAGACAATGTCCCAGAGATTGCAAGATTGACAATAAAACGAGATGAAGAAAATTCTACAGAGAAAAAGAAAGATGTTAGATACAGAAAGGTTTGGAAAATAAATAAAAGAAAAGAAGGTCATGTAAATAAGGAACATGTTCAAGATATTTTACTTTCAGGCATTGTAGTGAAAGATGAATTCATAGACAGAAAGAAATAAGTCAGAGCTCAGAGAGATGATGAATCTACCAATGAAGATGATGATCCATACACATCAGAGCATGAATTGTTTTGAGCCATACGGCTTAAAGAATCCTAGGTAATATGAATATTAGACAGGGGGAGTCTATGCAATAGTTTTGATAGACCAAAGGAACATCCTTTGAGCAGCTTGCATAGTTTGAGTAGATATATCCAGAGCAGTCAGTTAGCAGAAGTAAAGTTTGATAGATTAATCAGTTGTGGTAGTGAATACTTCATGATAGTATAGCGATAAATGGGTCAGCATTATGGAAATTTGTGCAGTAGGGTCTTGGACAGTATGGATAGAGATGGATTCGTAAGAACAATTAGCAGGTTTGAACAGATATATGAAAATGGATGAGAGCATGGATTCATAGATTGGTTCAGAGAGTGGTTAAGAGACAAAGGAAAATTATCATAATGGATGATAATTACACATGAAATGGCTCTAACAATGCTAGTGGATTCCAAATTGATAGATATTTTTTGGACACGTGCAGTGCATACAACAATTCACATTCAAAACAGAGTAATTCTCATAAACAACAATGAAAAAACTCCCTATGAGCTATGGAAAGGAAGACCAACAAATGTGAAGCACTTCAGAGTATTTGGAAGAAAATGCTACATCAAAAGAGAAGATGGAATAATGGGAAAGTTTGATTCTCGTGTGGACAAAGGAGTACTTGTTGGTTACTCAAGTACAAGGAAAGCATACAAGTGTTACAATCTGAGGCTGAACAAAGCTGTGGAAAGCATCAATGTAATAATTGATGAAACATGTGGACGAGAATTAAAGGAATAAGAAAATGAATCAATGGAACAACTTTATGAATAAGAAGTAGAAGATGAAGAAGAAGTAGAAGGGGAAGATGAAGAGGACCAGACAGAGATAGAAGATAATTTTTAAAATATTTTACCAAGTGAAACTCACTTAACCGCACTAGTGTGTTTCATTGAATGTAATGTATCGATGTTCCATTTTATCTTTGTATGTGTTGATACTAGTGTGTTTGTCTTATAATGCATTGGTAATGGGGCATCCCATACAATGAACCGATATGGTAAATTATTATGTATTTTTCTCGTTGTGTTCTAGTACACATCATCGATGCATTTTATTTATTCGACGCATCGCGAAGGAAAAAAATTGTTTCAAAAACTTGGTTGTGTGTTTGATTAATAGAACACGTTGGTGCATTTATCTTGATTGGATTAATTCCTATAATATTAGTAGTTCTTACCATAAGACGCACTACACTGGAAAATTGTGAAATTCAACCCAATATTGTGTTATTTACATTACTGGTGCATTGTTCAGATCTAGGCACACCGATCGACAAGTGAAACTGTTTTATATCAAATTAAGAAATGTGTTGTGTTAATATAAATGCACCGACGCTACCATGCTATTGGAGCACTGAATACGAGGAATCCACAGAAACAACCCAGTGCCTAGATTTGTTTGGTTAACATAAACACATCGCCGAACCATTTTTTATGAAATGTGTTCATGACATTGTGCTTTTACTAACTAAGAGTACCAATGCACTATAGTTTCCAAAGCACCAACTTGATGTTTATCAGTGCGTCGTATAGTATAACATACCATTGCAGTTTGTGTCAGTATGGGCACTGCTATGTTATATTGATTCATTGCAAATTAATAGCTGTGATTTGTTACTATGAACTCACCGATGCAACCATGTTATTGTGGCACTATCATTTTTTTTAATGGTGCGTTGTGCATCGTAGAGAACCAAACACACAGAGCATCAAAGGAAACGCCCTCCAATGCCAAATCAGTCAATATATGTTCTGGTTTGGTTCTATTAATTACATCGGTGAATTTTATTAAAATGGTTGCACCGCTTGGTTATATTTCATGTGTCATTTTTTAACAGTGTGCTTGGTTAAATGGAATGTGTTGGTGCTTATAAGTTCAAAAAGCATCGTACGTTATTTACTAGGTGTTTTCCTTTATAACACATCAGATTCAGGTCGTTTAAGTGGAAGCACCACTTAATGTAAAAATTGGATGCACCATAGGTGGTGCTTACTGTGAAGTTATCGTAAGACTCACCACATTGGGGTGAGCCGAATCAAAACAACACACTGCATGGAGATGAAAAAAAATTGAAAAAAGTCCCAAATTTCAAGCTAAATTCAAATTTTAATCTCATGAAAATGGAAATGGGAAGGTATAAACAAATTCTCTGGAATCTTATGTCCCGAGGAGGCATGGTTCCATTGTTGAGAGAAAATGAAAATTTGTTGTAATTTCCAAAAAATGGAAAAGTGCAGAATATCAATTGGTGGAGATATCCAAATAATCGAGAAGCACTGGAAACTGGGTGTCCATGAAAATAGAGAAAGAATTGGTGCTTGCTTGAGTGATTGGAAGCATTGAATGAGGTGTCACAATGAAAATCATCCTGGTAATTTATTTTTATTTACCCATTGCGTGGTGCACCATCAGACATTGTGTATGTGCTAGTATGTAAGATTCAATGGTACCAGTGCACTTTTATTGTTGCTTGTTATTTTTTTATAACTTATGATGGTGCATTTGAACATATATCTTTCAATGCATGATGTTTCTGTTGAGCATCGGGGTGGACGTAGCATATAGGAGTATTGAACAACATTGTTTGAAAAAAAACTTATGAATGCTCATGTCCACTAACAACCTCCTCTATGAACAGTGACGATGTGTTTTAACATCTTAGCATAGGTACAGTATGTTTGGATGTGCACCGATGCATATAGTCCTTAAATTCACATCGAAAAAAAAAATCCACAAAAACCTCCTGATACCCACCTCCGCTATAAACAACTACGGGATAATTTTTTCGAAGAGGTTCTGTAAAAACCTCTTCAAGAAGGTGTTCTCCTTGTAGTGCAAGGAGTTATGGCCCTCTTGTCTTTCTACTCTCCATAATTCAGCATCCCAATACCCATTTTCTACTCCACAATGAATGTATATGCACAATATCTCTATTTCCCCTCAACCTGAACAACCCAAGGAATGAGACCCCCCTTCTCTACCACACAATCCCTTGAGCCTTCCCACTTCTCTCCACAACTACAGTGAACTCGTTTGGCTAGGGAATATCACAAATGGGGACTCTATGAATTATCTATTGTTCCAGGAATGTTCACACAACCTTCTCAACCTTCTTGAGCCATTTCCTTAACATGAAATTTCACTCACATGCATACAACCTTCATAACAGGCCTATAACCTCATTTTCAGCATAAAAACTAGCCCAACAATGGATTTCCTTAAGAATAGAATGGATGGTGCCCTTTTACCAACATTTATCCCTCCTCATGCTCTCCAAAACTAACATGAAAAATTTCCCCAAAAAGGAACCTTAATTTACTTTTCTTCTCATGCAAGCATGACTCATACATTTCCCAAAAAGTAGATTTACTTAGCCCATGCTATCATAAATTGAGTGATTTGACCTTTCCCACCTACCACTCTTACATCACTTTAATATCTCTCTTGATATTTCAAATGTGGATAAAATTTATAATTAAATGGATGAACTAACATAAAAGGGTGACGCCTTGGATCCCTCTTTATCCCCCCTCTCTTGTGGAATCATAGCCCCCCATCATTACCGTCTCGCTTGTACCACAACCAATGATTATTATTTATTAATTATTTTAATGTACAAAATACATGATTCGACCCTTGGCCATATTAATAAATATGGGCTCTTCAACCCAACATATCGAATCACCATCCTATTATCGTATATATACAATTACATTATAATTGTGTGGATTAGAACTGCAGATATTACATCTACAAAAAGAGATCAAACTCAAGAGGGATATTAAAGTTTAAATACATGGCAGAGTCCACAATAACAAACTCAACCACAAAAAGGCCTTAGGATATACTACTAAAGTGACTAGACTCAAACACCCCAAGGCCTAAGGATCTACAATCAAAGAGTTCTAACTTAGAGGGTGTTAGCACCATAGTTTTGGAAAGATTGTGCACACCAACACCACAAGTTTTGTACCACGTGTGCCACAAGTTTTGTGTCATGTTAGAGCCAATATTCAACACACATCAAATAGTCTCTACTGCACCTATGCCAACCATTTTGTAGCACATGGACCAAATTTGGTATCATGCAAGAACTTGTAATAAATCATGTGTGCATATCCAGTCATCAAATACAAGTTGTAATGATTAGTAACTGATCACCGAATTTGTAACCGACCGACTAGTCATGCTTGAGGTTGTTAGTGAGTTGGAAAAGTTGTTATCATTGTCATGCTTATGAAGAGATAAAAGGAATGCATGTGAATGATTTGGCTATTTTTGGTTATTTTTCTAGAGTTGGGCATTGTTGTTAATGATGTAGTATTCCTCTTGAAATTCCATATGAGAGAGAAATTGGATCTAGATATGAGTTTTTGGTCTCCAGTTCGAGTTTCAATGAGACTCTGAGAGGGCTATGACACATATATGTTTGAATGTTTATCTATGATTGATGAATGAAAAGAATGAGACCCGAATTGATACTTCTTTTCATGAGCTATGTTATGGATGAATGCTTGCTATATATGTTATATTGTAATTTACATATATGAATGCAATGTGAATTGGTAGAATGTAATGTACAGTTCTAGGCTATGTTTCTTCTATTTTGTAATATTCCTTCATGTAATGAAAAATTGTCCAGTCTCTATGATTCTCATGAGAATCTTAGGTGAGACCTTATTTAGTTCCCAAATATTGAACATGCCAATCTTGATGTGGTATTTGTTGCTAACATCTTTTGAACCCTACGTATGAAACCCTGCACCAACAATTGGTTTTGTTGCTAAGACCTGAAGATTTTGTGTTGCATATTGGTGTAAGGACATGATGTGGAATATTTCAAGAAAATATATAGAAGAGGGGATATATGATCAAGAGGATGAATCCACAAGGTGGGAGACCAAAAATATGCAAATCAACCTTGAACGATGGAAACAAAGGTACATATATTCATATTTTCATGAAATTTTCTTTGCCAAGTTTCCTTGGTTGTTGTATGAATGGGTAAATACACAGATATATATTAACCATGTATGTCAAGTCCAAGAATCGATGGATTAGGACCAAGAAGTAAAAACTCAATTAAAATATTTGGACAATATAAGTGGGGCAAAGCCATTGATTTTTGGTTCAAATGACTTAAGGAATGATAAATCTTTGAATTTGCAGTTGAATGCAGTGAATCTCTTAATAATGAAAAAAGAAAGTTTTTAGCTGCAATGAATCTTGATATGCATGGATATCGATGGGATGGTAGTGTGAATCCCCCACATGGAGGGGTTGGGGGATGAAAAGAAGGGAGAAAAAGGGGTGAAAAATGAGTATAAAGGAGGTCTAGGATGAAGGTGAGAAGAGGATCTTTTCTGGAAGGGTGCACGGGAGAAATATCTATGCGACAGAGAAGCATAAAATAAGAGATTTTGTTAAATAGACGTGTCATCAAGAACAAGGTATCAAGAGAAGATATTAGAGGAAGTAGCAGTATAGTTTTGGAGAAGGAGGTCAGATCCATTTGGCTAATAATGGATGTATTTGAATCAACATAAGATGAAGTGTAGATTAGTACCAATGATGATGCAACAGATAGTGATGAAGGTGACATCCCAAAGAGTGAGGATATATTGGCTATTATAAGGAGACTTGTGTGGCTCAATATAGGAATCTATTTTGGATTCACCAACAAATAAGATGAAGTAGCATGAAGTAACCCCATGTTTGAACCACCCCCTCGATCATTTCAAAAGAAGAAGAAACAAAAGAGGAAGAACGTTCAAAAGCGAGATAAGTAGAAGACACAAATGTAGTGAAAACTAAAGTTAGTGAAACTTTGAAAGAAGTATTGTCAGCACCAATAGTACTAAGTCGAAACTAGTTAGGAAGATCAAGTTCCATTTCAATTTTGGCTACTTAGATGAGGTATGATTCGACCCTCAAGATCCATACATTTCATGGGATGGGAAGAGATGATGCAGAACAACATTGGTTTACATGTGAAGTGATCTATTCTATGAAGCAAGTCATAGACGAGGAAACAAATATCGCACAGTCAAAGACTGCCTTCAGTTATAGAGCTTTGACATGGTATATGAAGTACAAGGCTATTGCATCAGTGGGATAGGAAAGGTCCTTTATGGAGATAAAGAGATATTTACTTAGAGAATTCTAGAAGCCAAAATTGGAGTCACAATGCATAACGTAGATTAAGGATATTAAAGAACAGGTTGGAGAAATTGTGTAGGAATATGACCAATGATTCAAGATTCTGCTAGAAATATTAACCTTCTAGATATAAGATGTTCAACACAAAGAGTGGTTCATTGTCAGAATCCTCCCACACATTTGGGTCCCACTCATGAAATAGAAGGTGACGACTTGGTTTAGAAGCCTTATATATTGCAATGTGTATAGAGTCTACTCCAGAAAGTGGTGATATGTTGACAGGGTTGATGCAGGTGCAATCTCAACCTCTGACCCTCACCATGCAGTTGCAAGATATGTAAAAGGCGAAGGCAGTGTGAAATAATGCTTGGTGTAACATGTGCCACACAGAGGGTCACCATCAAAATGAGTGTCCTATACTATGAAACTAAATGATGAATGGTGTGCCAAAACCATTTTCTATTGGGCCATAGACTGAATGGTGTGAGATTTATAGATGATGGGGCCACGTACCTCCATGTTTCTCGACGATGTAGAAATATCAAAATACAACACACACTATGTTCTTTGAGTTCTAAAATCCATGGGGCACAATGTAAACAAAAAAATTTCACTACGGTTGATGAAGAAGCAACTATAGATGAATATAGGGTCCAAGAGGATAATAAGGGTGGAGAATGTGAGGTTTCCAGGGAGGATAGAGAGTAGTATATAGAAGAAGAAGAGGAAAATGATACAATGGGGGAGGAGGCAGACAACCTACTTGCTTCAATTGTGGTGAGATAGGATACTTAGCATGGTTTTGTACCAATCCCCATGCACTATGTGGATATTTCCACAACACATACCATCTCACAAAATATTTCCTGGAGTTGGTGGAAAATAAGGAAGAGAAAAATGGGCATTACAACATGGTGATTGTTGAGCCACACAAAGAACATAAGGTAAGAGAAGCAGTAGATGTACAGGTAGTAACTCGATGAGGTATCCATACAGGAACTGACCTAAATGGAAGAGAGTGATCATAATAGAATTTAGGGGGAAATATCAGGAAATCAATGCAGGAACCTCTCAAGTTTGACGCTATGCAGCAAAATAAATTCTTGAGCGAGGCATAAAAGGTTATTGAAGAGGTACATGTGCATGAGGGGTTGCGACACATGGTGTAGTATGAATCATGGTGCAATACTTATCCATAAACTAACTCATATAACCATGTAAGTGAATTATTTTTCTATTGTCTTAAAGTGTTGGGTGATCCTCTGGTTACCAAGAAGTTGACACACCTATTGACGAGAACGATTGGGGAAGGAGAGAATGAAGATTTATTTCTACCCCACTACTAAAATGGCACATGTGTGATGTGAACAGGAGGAAGTGGAAGAGAAAATAATTCAAAATGGAAGTTGATTTAGGTAGCTATGATATGGAAGGTGTTATGTTGGACCCGTGGTCTAATGTGAACATATTTCTAAAGAATTCATGGGACTTGATGGGAAAACCTAAACTGGTGTGGTCTCTCATTCAAATCAAGATAGAAAATTGGTATAGGATTTATCCAATTGGTAGGTTGGAGAAGGTTGAATTTAACATCGATGGGGTCAAGCCAAAAGAAAATTTTGAAGTGATAGAAATTATGGATGATTCAGGCCCATATCCAACTTTTCTTGGAATTGACCAGGTGTTTGATAACAATGTCATCTTGAATTTGAAACAAAGGAAGATGTAATTTGAGATAGACACCCTGGATGTAATTTCTCCACCGGACCTAGTTGAGGGTGACATATATAATGAACTAGTTAATGAGGATTCATATATATTGATTATTGAGAACATATACAACATCACAGGGTGCAAGGAGGAATACATGAACATGGCAATCGCTGGAGAGATGATTTGGAGGAGCATTTTCTCATATGAAACTGATTCATAGGATGCATCGACTGGATGGAAAAATATAATGTAAGAAGTGTCAACCAGGATATGTGCATGGATCACTAAAGCAGTGCACTAGATTGGATTAGATTTTTGCAACCTATCGCAGTTTGGTGGGACAGGCCCGATGGATTCCTTTATAGCATAGATGGAGGATATTGTGCATAAGACCCAAAGGATTCAAACCACGGATTTAATAGTTAAGGGTATACCTGCATGTTGGTGGGAAATGCACCACACAAACTTATAGGACTAGGTGCAGGTAGTAGAGTGAATCAAAATAAGGTTCCATCCCCCAACCGACTTTGAGTTAATAAGAAGGTACAAGGGTATCGTGGATCCCCAAGAACACATTTGTTCTATAAGAGGTACTAGATGAATACGAATATTCCTATAGAGAAATAGGTCCATAGATTTTCCCACACCATGGATATGGTTCCAAAAATCTAGTATATAAAGGAGGAGACTAGGAGGAAAACTAGGAATTGGGGAAAATGAGCAACTAGTTTTGCACAACCTTCATGTTTACATCAGAGGTCACCACGTAGAGGGATATTTTGTTGAAGATAAATAACTTTATATTCAATTAGAAATGTGAAGATCTTGCACAGTAGTATGTTCCTACCATAAGATGATGGGGAAGTTGAATTAGTTGGTGTATTGCGCGAAGGTAGACAACAATGATGCATAGGAAGAGGACACTTGGAAGTTACAGATCAATGAAACATAGGGAAAATTCATATTCCATGGGATGGATTCCAATAATATTTCTCCATATTATACACATCCACTAAGGATAAAGAAATATAACATAGGCACAGATTAGGCAATTAAGATGATTGTAATTGGAGATTACTGGGACCAGGAAAAAAAGATGCAAGTGTTGGAATTGTTGAAACAATATGAAGTATTGTTTCCAAGGAGTTTTTTGAAGAGGAAGGGTATCATAGGGTCCCTAGGGGAGATGAAGATTCATCTAAAACCAGATTCTAGACCAGTCAAGAAGATACCATATCGGCTAAAATCAAAGTATAAAGAAAAGGTGCACAAGGAATTGGACCACATGTTAGATGCGGGTATCATCGTTCCTATGGAAGAAATAGAATGGATCAAACCAATGGTAGTACAAATGAAGAAGACATCTCATTTGAATATTTGTTTATATTTCATGTGAAGCCTAAATGTAGTTTGTGTGCATGATCCATTCCCTACCCCATTTACAGATGAAGTCTTGGAGAATGTAGGCAGATGGATTTTCATGCTACCACTGGGTGCGTATCATGCAGAAATGCAGGCCCAAGATAACATTAGCGATGAAGTGGCACTCATTTTCATACACCATGATGACATTTGGCCTAATCAATGAACTTGTGATGTTCTCTAGGATTGTCATCACAACGTTTAAATAATTCATGCACAAGTTTCTGGAAGATTATTTAGATGATTGGATGGTGTTCAACTTGATCAAAAATCATTTACAGGTATTGTGTTTGATGTTGGACAGATACAGGTAGGTACATATCTCCTTAAATATTAAAAAGTGCCTCTTATGTACACCTTTTATGACTCTATTATAACATGTGTGCAAGGCTTGTTATTGGATCAGGCGAAGATTGCAATGATTGTGGATATGTTGGTGTTGATTAAGGTTGGTTGCCTTTGATGTCAACCCTTGAAGAAATACCCGTAGCACAAAGGTTGGGTAATGGACCCAAGATTGTTTGATGTAAAGATGACTCATTATTGTCTTGTCATGGTTGATAATAAGTACAAATGGATGAACTCCAAAGTGGTCCCCTTATGGTGAAAGCCCTCACGGGAAGACGCTTTGTTGATTGAGTTATCCTAGAAGTATGGTTAGAGAACCCATGCTTATTTGTGGGATAATGAGATGAAAGCCAGTGAATTTTTCAATGAAGCTATCCTATATGGATATTTCTTGTCATGCCATTTCCGTTGGTATGTGGAACGTCACATAACTCCTCATGGTTAGAGAGTTATGAACATGAAAAGTTGGAGAACCCATGTTTGGGTAATGGACCCAAGTTTGTTTGATGGATAACGGTATGAGTTTTGATATATTTTCAGGTAATAAAATTCTATATGGATAGTACATGTCATTCCATTTCTCTTGGTATGTGTAATGTCACATAACTCCTCACGGTTTGAGATTTATGGACTTACGAAGTTGGAGGACCCTCATATGTCATGTAGAAGCCCCAAAAGGTCAAAGTAGTCAAAGTGGTTTAAGAGATTTTTAAATGTGAATAATAAAGTGAAGTGATGATTGTACTATAATTCAAAGTGAATACAAAATAAATTAATTCAATAATAAATCTAATGGATAAATTAGAAGTGGGTTAACCCTAAAATAAGGAAAGTTGGCAAAGTGACCTAGAAGATGTTTTTAAGGAAGCTACTTGGAGAGTATAAATAAGAGGCAAGGATCTCTCATTTAAGACACACTTGAGAATATTGAATACCTATAGGTTTCTGAGGTAACCAAAGGATATCTAAGCCGAATTTCTGAGGAAAGTGAAGAAAAGAAGGTCGGAATTCAAGGAAGGATAAATTCTTTTGATGATGCTTTCTAAGGTATGTTTTTTTCAGGTCATCTCACAAGTTTCTCAATAACTTTTTTTCTAGAATGATTAATACCATGGATTTTCTATGACATTGAGGAAATATATCCAAGTATATGTGGTAAAAAATTCAGCTTGTGGGTCATTTTATTTTTGGAGTTACACTCCATGTAAAATAGGGTTTGTGGCTAGTCCTGAAACTAGTCAAAAACGGGTGTTTTGGGTAAAAACGTAATAAATTTTTCATAACAGATCCAAATTCAGTAATAAAAAATGTTTTGGTTAGAGTAAATTCTTTTGTATTATTTGTAACATTTTCATGTCAATTCAACAAATATTCCATGCGGGGCACACTCTACAAGGTCTCTCTCTAGAATAAGCCATAATTCAGAAAGGTGTGCCATGTTTCCCATAAATCCTTGTATGAGAGGTTCCAAGTAGTGAAACCTGGAGGAATTGCATAAAACACACTGAAGAACATTGTGTATCAGTTTCAGATATCTTTTCATTACAGGTACAAAGTTATGATTATTTCAAGTTAGGGTTGTTGACTAATCCAAAACTAGTCTTGTGAGACTAAAGAAACGTTTGATGAAAATGATAGTCTCTTGTTGTTAAAGTTAAGGAAGGTTTGCAGGTATGTGATCATATACACTAGGTCTGTTATAGATTTACAAATCATATTTGTATGATGAAATTGATGAGGGATTTTGGTTGAGGTACAAGTTGGGTACATGGTTGAGACAAGTAGTTGATGAGTTGGTACATACATGAGGTGTATAGTTGATGATGTTGGTACATATTGATGATTCATAGTTGATGAGTACTTGACACATTATTGGTACATACTTGGTACATGGTCGGTTTCACTTGTTTATGGTACAAGTTTATTACAGATTTTTTGGTATAGGTTGGTGCATGGTTGATGCACTTGTTTATGGTACAGGTTGATTACAGGTTGAGGTATAGGTTGATGCATGATTGATGCATGGTTAAGGTTTATTGGTACATGTTTACAATGGTATATCTCACATTGATAGTGTGACAATGGTTCAATCATTCTACTTATACTTCAGTGCAGTTGGCCCAGGCAAGAACATGTGGTTGTAGCCACCTTCCGATTGTAGCCGGAGAACATAGGGGGTTGTAGCCTCCTTATGGTTGTAGCCAGAGAATTGGGGAGTTGGATCTTCCCTCAGGTTGTATCTTGAGAAACTAGGGGGTTGGAGCCTCCTTCCAGTTGCAGCTGGAAAACAAAGGTAGTTGGTGCTTCCAATGAATGTAATTCTTCAATACATATAAGATAAATCATTCTGTGGTTTTCTCCCTATTTGGGTTTCCACGTAAAACACTGGTGCACTGTGTATGTGTGTGATTGTTCATTTCATATTGTTGATTATTGGATAATAATTCTACATTGATATAACACTTGGATTATTTGTAGAAAAAGGATCATAATTATGTTATTACTGTTTCACCCCCCCCCCCCCCCCCCTCTCAGTAATCGAACAGTTGACCACAACCTCCATCAAAGAGCTACGTGCAACCTTGGTCCATATGGGGTATTACAAAAGGTTCATTTGGAACTATAAAATTTGCACAGTTGGAGAAACTACTACACAAGGATACTAAGAATGTCTAGACACAATAATTTCAGGAGGCACTAGATAGGCTTAAGGATAGATTAGTTACTACATCAATCCTAATATTTACATACTGGACCAATATATTCCATGTGCATGTGGATGTATCATCCATTGCACTTGGCATGGTGCTTTTGCAGTTAGGAAAAGGTAGCATGCATCATCCAATCTAGTTTTCCAGTAGAAAGTTGTCAAATTATGAAAGGAACTATAAAACTTGGGAGCATGAAGGACTGACGATGGCATACACCTTGTAGAAGTTCAAACATTACTTACTCGACACTCCCTTTAAATTTTTCAAATATTATTTAGCACTGAAATATTTGGTGAATAAGCCAGTGTTGGGGGGTAGGATATGTCGATGTTTTTTACTCTTCAAGTAATTCAAATTTGAAGTCGTGGTTAAACCCGACATACATAATGTTGAACCCGGTAATATCTCGAGGCTAGAATAAAGGGAAGTTGGAGGAAGTCTAGACAACAAGCTACCCAATGCACAACTCTTCAGGGTTGAAGCAGTTCCACATCAATTTGCAGAAATTTTAATATACCTGATAGTAGGTAAGGTGTCGAAGGAGTATACACAAGAATAATGATGACAATTGGTGACCCAAAGCATCAATTACCAATTGATTGCAGGAAATTTATACAAACTCGACGTCGGTGGCATCCTATGTCGATGTGTGTTGGATCATGAGCATGACATGTTACCATACGAGGTGCATGAAAGTATTTTTGGTGGACATAACGCAAGGAAGAAAACTGCATGAAAAGTGTTGTGTGATAGACTGTGGTGGTATTCGCTATTTGAAGAAGCTAAGGATTATTGCAAGCATTGCTACATTTTCCAACGTATTGGTAATAAATCGAGACGATATGAAATGCCACTCTTTCAGTCACCACACTAGAGCCATTCAAAAAGTGAGTGATTGATTTTGTTGGGCCAATCAATCCCCCCAACACACCAAACTAGTGCACAGTATATCATGAATGCAATGGAATATTTGACCCGATGGGTACAAGCTGCACCAGTTAAGGATTGTACTATGAATACTGTCGTGCGATTTATTTTTGAGAATGTTATAACTAGGTTTGGATTCTCAAATATATTGATGAGTGATAAAGGAACACACTTCTTTAATGACACCATCTATGCATTGGATTAGGAATTTATGATCCATCATCAAAAGAGAACATCACATAATCCACATGCCAACAATATAGTAGAATCATTCAACAAGATACTCGAGCATGAGTTTACCAAGTTGTGAAATGTACAACACGATGATTGGGACCAATGGATCCAACATTATTGTGGGCATACAAGACAATTTGCAAGAGATTGACCAAACATACTCCATTCAAATTAGTCTATGGGAAGGAAGTGGTGATGTTGTTAGAGTTTGTGGTACCAAGCCTCAGAATTACAGTTGTGACACATATGTCGGATGATCGTTCATTGAAATGGTGGTTAGATGAGCTATTCTAATTAGAAGAGGGTAGCTTGATTTCAAAATTCATCCAAATGGTTGAGAAACAATGACAAAAGGCCTAACATGATCACAACATTTGATGCAAGATTCTACAACCAGGATTTTTGGTATTAATCTATGACAACAAGTTCCTGAAGCACCCTGATAAGATTCAGATGCGTTGGTTAGGACACTTTAGGAATGATGATGGAGCATTGAATTTGGTGACACTCGATGGTCAGCCCCTAAAGGAATTTCTAAATGGTAGTTGGTTGAAGGCATACTATGTCCCATAGGGGTTAGAGGCACCATGAATTCAAAACATTTCACAATATTAGGGTAGAGAAAGAGTTAGGTAGGATTAGAGGTAGTCATAAGTGCTCAATAATTAGGAGGATTGGATAGATATAGTTAGTAGGTGAGACAAGATAGTATGTACTTGATCTTGTTAGTAGGCAGGACATGAGACTACTAAATTCTTCCAAATCCCACACAATCTAGTTGATAGTTATGATGATTCCATTATATTTGAAGTCAATTTTCATAATGTCTTCATCAACATGCGCACAAACCAACATGTACCTACCAAAGTCCTCCCACTTTTCATTATAGAGAAGGACATTCAAAATGCTTTTGTTGTGTTGTGTAGTGGTTGGAGATCCAAAAAAATAAGTAGGAGTGTGTTGAAAAAAGGTTGGTTAAAGGACCAGAGCTCAAATAGAAACAAGTGCACCCAACCATAGTGAAAATTATACATGGGAAAAGAAAACAATCATGGACTGCACCAATCCCAACCTTTGGTTCTAGCACAAAAGGGCATGAATTTAGTTTTTCGTTTCCTACTATATGAGCTAAAAATGAAGAAGACTTGTATTCTTGAAAATATTTGCAAGTTAAATTTTATGTGTTAAAATGAAAATGGATCAAATTTGCAACACAACTTTAATAGGATTTACTCATTCAAGATGCATATAAACAATAGAAAAAATAGTGAACAGAAAACACATAACACAACAAATGATAAAGGAGTTCACCCCTCTCTTGGGCTACATCTCCTGGTCCAGCTTCCAATGGATCATTTATATTATTTTCTCAAAGTGATCAAAAATGTGCTTTACAATGCTCAAAATTCCAAATAGACTGCTCCAATGGCTTTAGAATGTTCAAAAACCCCTAGCTGGGCTTTTTCGGCACCTCATTTAGCCAAAATTGAAGAAGATAGGCTTCCTAGAAGTCCCCCCTTCAAACTTGTTGTATCTGCATCTACAAAACGCACCCTTGTTGGCTCAACCTAGCCCACACACATATTTAAGCGTAAAAACTTAGCAATGGATGCAACTGCGTGAACCATGTAAACTGTAGGACAGTTACGGGCGCACCTAGCCCCTAACCGTCAAGGGCAAGGTCGTATGACCCATGCGACCGCATGCTAGTATAAACATAGGCTCCCGTTCCACAAGCCAATGATCAAAGGACAAATGGTGGGTCGTTTGGGTAACCATTGGAACCAAAACAAAACATAACCACACGCGTGCCCGAATGGTATAGCATTGGGTCATATGTAATACAATGTGTGACCAAGGGCTGGGGCTAAGCCCCAGCCCGATTGCGCCCCAAACTATACACATATGCAAACATTTAAATATATTTTTCCATATATATTACAAGGAACAACCAATGGCGCACCAGTTGGCAGCTCTTGCCAAGTCTCTCCCCCCTGCCCGGAGGTCGCGGGGTCGACTCCGACCAACGACATAATTTTAAACTAATAGATATATGACACTTGGTGACCATTGACTGGGCCATGTGTCGTCATCCCGTTCACTGCAAACATGCCATGTCACATGCCAACTGTCCAAATAACTACCTGCCATGTGTCCTACGACCTGCCACATGTCGTACGACCTGCCATGTCAGCGTCCGTACGAACTGTACAGTCAGCACCCCTTTTTTTGCTTGTTTGTCATTTTGAACAGAACGCGTTATCTCTCACTCCCGACGTTCATTTGAACCCAAACGAGTTGTGTTGGGTTCGTAATGATGAGGCCTACGCTCTCGTTTGATTTGAAGTGATTCCAAATACTTTGAATTTTTGAGCAAAATTTGATCCCTTGGATCACACCTCCCCATTGGAAAGATTTTGGACCTCCAAAAGACTATTTTCAGTCTATCTGAAGATGAGGGTATAGCTCCCTCACCTTTCCAACCTCAATCCACTTGGCTTTGCTTGGATTTGTACCTTTAAGACCAACTCGAAGATACTCCACATTTCCTCGTTTTGAAGTTCGCATTCTCCTGTCAAGGATGGTGTCTTCATGTAGTTCTGTAAGATATTCTGGGGAAAAATCATCTATAGAAGGAATCTGAACATGCTCTCCTTGATCATCAATCAA
>ML776788.1:1206938-1229318 GCA_009831015.1 Picea engelmannii
GAAGAGGTCTTGAATTAGTAGAAGAAGAAGAAGAAGAAGAAGAAGAAGATGGAGGTGAGGGTGGTGGAGAAGCACCATTCCCTCCATTTCCATTTGGAGTTTTATCACCACTGTCTCCCTTGTGCTTTGAAGGGTTGGAGCCTTCACCTTGCGACCTTGTATTCCTTTCCATCAAGATCTTCATCATCTCTCTCATTTCCATGACAGCCTTTCTGAGATCTTCATCTTTTGCAGGAACATGTTCATGACTCTCTTCATGAGCCATACTTGGTGAATTCCTCCTTGAAACTTGTGGTGATGATATAAGCTTCCTCCTTGAAGGATGAGAACTTGGCTCTACAATTTGAACTTCTCCTCTTGTGAGTTTCAACCTTGTGAGCATCAAAAAACAAACACTTGCAAATAATCAAGTCTTGAAAAACCTATGCTCTGATACCAACTTGATCTAAAAATGAAGAAGACTTGTATTCTTGAAAATATTTGCAAGTTAAATTTTATGTGTTAAAATGAAAATGGATCAACTTTGCAACATAAATTTAATAGGATTTACTCATTCAAGATGCATATAAACAATAGAAAAAATAGTGAACAGGAAACACATAACACAACAAATGATAAAGGAGTTCACCCCTCTCTTGGGCTACATCTCCTGGTCCAGCTTCTAATGGATCATTTATATTATTTGCTCAAAGTGCTCAAAAATGTGCTTTACAATGCTCAAAATGCCAAATAGACTACTCCAATGGCTTCAGAACGTCCAAAAACCCCTAGCTGGGCTTCTTCGGCACCTCATTTGGCCAAAAATTGAAGAAGATAGGCTTCCTGGAAGTCTCCCCTTCAAACTTGTTGTCTCTGCATCTACAAAATGCACCCTTGTTGGCTCAACCTAGCCCACACACATATTTAAGCGTAAAAAATTAGCACCGGATGCAACCGCGTGAACCATGCAAACTGTAGGATAGTTACGGGCACACCTAGCCCCTAACCGTCAAGGGCAAGGTCGTATGACCCATGTGATTGCGCGCTAGTATAAACATAGGCTCTTGTTCCACAAGCCAATGGTCAAAGGACAAATGGCGGGTCGTTTGGGTAACCGTTGGAACCAAAACAAAACATAACCACACGCGCGCCCGAATGGTATAACATTGGGTCATATGTAATACAATGTGCGACCAAGGGATGGGGCTAAGCCCCAACCCGGTCGCACCCCAAACTATACATGTATGCAAACATTTAAATATATTTTGCCATATATATTACAAGGAACAACCAGTGGTGTGCCGGTTGGCGGCTCTTGACAAGTCTCCCCCCCCTGCCCGGAGGTCGCGGGGTCGACTCCGGTCAACAACATAATTTTAAACCAATAGATATATGACAAGTGGCAGCCATTGACTGGGCCACATGTCGTCATCCCGTTCGCTGCAAACATGCCATGTCACATGCCAACTATCCAAATAACTGCCTGCCATGTGTCGTATGACCTGCCACGTTAGCATCTGTATGGACTGTATAGTCAGCACCCCTTTTTTTTCTTGTTTGTCATTTTGAATAGAACGCGGTATCTCTTGCTCGTGACCTTTGTTTGAACCCAAAAAAGTTGCGTTGGGTTCGTAACGACGAGGCCTACGCTCTCATTCGATTTGAAGCGATTCCGAACACTTTTAATTTTTGAGAAAAATTTGATCCCCTGGATCACTATATCTATTCATAACAAAGAGGTAGACCCCTCTCAGACACCCCTTCATTCCTCTTGGTGTTGGACCTTTACCAGTCATATAGAGGGCCATTACTATTACAAAAAAAAAATCCACCTCATTGCAAGGATGCACTTGTTGGCCTGATTTTTATGTCCCTTTCCTACTTGAAGAAAAAAATCCCCCTCAATTCCTTCTAAAAATACTTTAAAAACCTCATTCTCCTAGTCATGTTCCCCCTATGCACTGACAGAGCGTGTATGCAAATTTTCATACTCTTTTTTCTCTTCAACATCTAGTGTATGCACTTTTTTGGCACAAAACAATATAAATTGTGAATTTTCGAGCATGGTTTACAAGTTTCTTAGGTTCATGACCTCCTATATCTCCTATATAACTACTACAACCAACTTTTTGGAGTAAAAATTCATGCCATGGGGTAGAGGAGAAAAAAATAAATCCTAGAAGAATCATTATGCTACCTAATTTTTTTTGAGTCTGCAAGCCTCTTCCTGAGTTTTTAATATTTCTCCCTTTATTTCCAGAAACCCTTGTTTCCATCATTCTTTCTCACTTATCCCATCCAGGAAGAGACTCCTTCTCTTTCCCTGACTTGTTCAAATCGAAGATTTAGGAGGTGCAAGGATTCTTAGTGGTTGGGGTAGAGGAATGGACGTCAGTTTGGGGCAGTGCTACAATGGTATCAGGTGTTATATGTATACACCATTTTTCATTCATTTTTAATGAGATTCTCTTTCTTGTCCCAATTTCATGTCATTGATTCATTGTTGTAATATTTGTATCCATTGGATTATCTTAAAACTGGTATCCTCATCATAGGTAATAAAAGTAGTTAAGAATTAGTTAAGAATTAGTTTGTGTGTGTTGATATCTTAGGTCTTTTTTAGTGGTGTTCTATGCTTGTGTAGTTTTACTTAGGTTGTATATTTTTTTACACTGTTGGATTGTTTATTCATGGTGCCTGACAAACTTCTCCACTGATCACGAAGGAATTTGAGTAGTCTTTCCCTTGAAAGTGTGGAGTCATCTCCTCAAAGTGGAAGGTTTGACCATCTTGACTCTCTTTTGCAAGAGCCAGTTGAAGAGACCAACTTTGCATTGAACATCCCCAAAAGAGAAGAACATGTGCATAAGACCTTCATGGCCAAATTTCTCGATGATACCAACCAAGGGACCCCTTCTCAAGGGGATTCTTGGGATTTTCCTTTCTTTGGAAATGTTTGTTCCCCCTTGATGGCCATGTTGATGTCTACATACGAAGGATTTTTCTCCCAGCCATAGGCTTGTTGTTCATATTCTGTCGACAATAAGTCACACCCGAGCTGAGGCTATGAGTCCAGAAGGAGGTTTGTCCCTATTGGTTGTTGACTCTCCACATTTAGCATCCAAAAATCCAAGTTTGACTCCAATAGTAGTTCCAATCCACCAACTCTCTTCCCCACAACCCAAGGAATGGGGTTCCCCTTCATTGCACACATCGCCTTAGAATTTCCCATTTCCCTCTAGGGATGTAATTCACTCAGTTGGCCAAGAACATCACATTCAGGGACTCCAAGAACTCTCATATACTATAGGAGTGTTCACTATAACCTTCACAAGTATCTTGATCCATTTCCATGACAGGATAAATGATCCATAGGCACACAACCCGTTTTTACAGGCACACTGACCAAAATTCTAGCATAAACAAAAACCAACAATGTCTACCTTCAAGAACAACATGGCTAGTGCTCCTCCCAGAAATCAACTCCTCTCTTGATTCCCAAAAACAACATGTAAAAAATGTCCTCATTTTCCATTTGAATTTCCTTTTCTCGGATGCATGTTGACTCCAAAACTTGCCAATGTTGATTATACTTCATCTCCATGCTCCCAATAATTAAGGGATGTGACTTATCACACCCACCCTCTTACATGTATTCAATGATTGATCTCTCATACACTCAAGGGGAATATTAGAAGGTAAAGATAAATTAACCTAGGATAATAACATGGGTTTACCTTTGGATCTCCCTTTATCCCCTTCTCTTATGGAATCATTGTCCCCCCATTATTATCGTCCCTATCATATCGCATCCAACAATTATTATTTTTATTAATTATTTTGATGTACATAATATAAAATTCATCCCCCGACTACATTAATCAATATGGGCTCTTCGCCCCAAACATATCGACTCACCAGCCTAAATCACATTTATACAATTACATTATCATTTTTGGGGATTAAAACTGGGGATGTTACAAGTCGCACCATGTGCCTATTTTCATCATTGATAGGTTACCTTGCGCTTACCATATGACAATTCATCATTGGTCAATGACAAAGAGATTTCCAATGTGTTTGACGTCAATACCTTTATTCACACTTTGGGATTCACACAGTACCTTGGATTCCATTTTCCTCATTGGTGGAATTCCTTGCCTCTATTAGTGGTTTTCATTATTGGTCATTACTCAAAGGGTATATTTTTTGTGTTATTCCATTTGGTGCATGTGAGATGAGATGTACTCGATGGCGTTTCCATCCAATATTTCATCCGAGTAATTCAAAATATTTGGCATTTTTTTGTTCCTCATATTGGATGATGGGGGATGCCTTAGTTCCTTATTTCCAACAGATCTCTTCCCATCGAATTTGACTCATTTTCTTTGGAATCAGGATCCAGAGTCTTTTTGGTACCTTGGGGCTTGCAATCATCAGTGGCAGGTTCCCTTGGTATTGACGGTGGGAATATACCAATGTCACATGATCGATAGATTATACAAGTATTTGAAATCAACTCATTCGTTCACACTTGCAAGGATGTACTAGGTACCTTGACTCCAATTATAATTAATGGTGGTTTTTCTCATGTTTCTTAACGATATACATCAATGACAGATAATCAAATGGTGTCTCACTATGTTTTACTTCAGCACATCTATTCACATGGTGTAGACTTGTACCATTGTCAGTTTGTTTTGAAGACCTTGGGTTTGCAATATCATCATCTCTTTCATGCTCCTACCTGAGTTGCATTGGACAATACCAATCCTTTATATGACATTGGTTCTTGAGGATGATCGATTTTTTCATCTCTTTGATTCAAGTTATTCTCATTTGATTCTAAGAAAAAGATTCATTGTGTATCTGTTTGTGGCTATAATCTATTTTGACATGGATCCACAGCGTACTCATTTTTCATGGCCGTGATCACTTCTTATATACATAATTCATGGATCCACAATGTACTTGATTTGGTGGCCATGCTTGCATCACTCCTGAGCATGGGATTTCTCACCTCGGGAAGAGAGTAATCTCATACTTGATTTCTTCTGCAGGTTTTGTTATGTTCTAGTCCGATGTTCGGTGAACTATGCCTACGCCTACTATGCACTCTCCTCCTACACTATATAATGTATTTCGGCCATCAATTTCCCTTCTGAAGTCACACATTAGGGGGATTCTGTTAAAGGATATTTTTCCACCTCATTGAAAGGATGCACTTGTTGGCATGATTTTTATGTCCCTTTTTTACTTGCAGACCAAAATCCCTCTCAATTCCTCCTCAAAAGACTTTTAAAACCCCATTTTTCTATTCATATGCTCCCTATGCAATCAAAAAGCATGTATGAAACGTTTTATATGCTTTTTTCTCTTTAGCGACTATCATATGCACTTTTTTGGAACAAAAACTATAATATTGTGAATTTTAAGGTGGGGTTCATGGGTTTCTCTAGTTCATGGCCTCCTCTAGCCTGTATATAACTACTCCAACCAAATTTTTGGAGTATAATATCATGCCATGGGTTAGAGGAGAAAAGGAAACCCTAGAAGAGACATTATGCTAGCCAAATTTTGCTAAGTCTACAAGCCCCTTCCTGATTTTTTAAGACTTCTCCCTTTATTTCTAGAAACCCAGGTTTCCATCATTCTTGCTCACTTATCTCATACAGGAAGACACTCCTTCTCTTTCTCTAACTTGTTCAAATCAAGGATTCAGGGGGTGCATGACTTATTTAGTGGCTCGAGTGGAGGAATTCAGATGCCAGTTCCAAGGCAGTGCCACAACGATGTCAGTTGATATATGTATACATCATTTGTTGTTCATTTTTAATGATAAATCTCTTTATTATCCCAATTGAATCTCATTGATTCACTATTTTAATGTTTGTATGCATTGGATTATATTAAAAATGAAACCCTGATCATAGGTACTAAAAGTATATAAAATTTAGTTATTGTAACTATCTATATCACATCATTATCTCTTTGTGAGTGCAGATTGGCGAGGAAAGCATTGGAGCAAAGGAATTGAAAAAGCATTCTCGAAACATGTCTTCTTCAAACGTTGGAATCGATGTAGGTGTTATTTTTGCTCTTAGGTAGTTAGTTATTTATCTATTTGTAACTACTTCTATTAGTTAATAGATATTGTTCTTGGGGGGGATCTATTTTATGTGATCTTCTATCCCATATCATAGGGGATTTAGCCTTGAAACAAAGACATAGAGGCAAGTGCTCAAATTTAGGATCCGTGACCTTCCCCCACACTGGTCCATAGCATCATCAGTGTGTTGTTGTAATGTCCCTTTCCAAATAGAATCTCCAAAGAGGGGGATTAATGTTCTAAACCGACCCGTTAGACTATAGACATGGCCAAAAAGGGGTAAACAGGGTTACTAGAGGTCATTACAGTCAAAGGTGTTATATTTAGAAAGTGACATTGAGATAAAAGTGGCTAAAAGCGCTTTTAATCCAATTTGAGCTAAAAATAGAACAAACAAGCTAAAATTAGAAGTCAACATCGAATTAGGGTTTCATGCAACTATACGATAAGGTTCAGTGACCTAATTCATCATTATGTAGATTTTGACTTGTCATTGAGGAGAGAGGCGCATCTCAAGAGAGGTAGCTTGGTGGATTCCAAGAGGAAAACACCAATGGATAATTTCGGTGTTGAGAGACACACCCTAGTCACCGGGGAGGTCACACAGATATTCCATCGATATTCAATAGCAGTTTCACAGGTTGTAGCAGCAAGGGCACACTCATTCAGGGTGAGGGCGTAACTTTTGAGGAGGTTCAGTGGATCAACTTTTCCTTTTTAGGGAGATTTCATATATTCCCCTCCGACCCAATTGAGAGGAAGGAAAGGTGAATATTTTTCCTGGTTCCTTGTTAGATTCTGATGGAGGAATCATTTGGGGTGCACCTTCCGAACATTGGGAGTGCAACACTTAGGAAGGACACATTTAGGGTTCCTGAGTGATCATCAATTCAGATTTGGGGAAATACTTCCGACCCTTTACATAGTAGACCTGGGCGATCAATTTGAGACACACATCAGTCAATTGAGATGGTGTCATCACTAGGGTGCATTTTTTCAGAGAAGAGGGGGCACATTTCCCCCAGGGGGATCCATCTGGGGACCAGATACACTAGTTAAGGTATGGAAAGTCATCAGGACTATGACGCAGAATAGGGCGCATTGTTTGAGACATTTTCCAGGAATTTTCGAGAGGTATAGCCACCAGGGATAACTTTCTAGACTTGCATTAGTTTTCATACGATTTTTCATATCTGCATCAGTTCTTCATCTCATCCATTACATTCCACAACATTCTTTGGGTATTGGGTATTATTGTTTTAGTTTCTATTGTATTCTGGTTAATAATATGTTTTCATTGATCTAGCCGAGTGATTTATTTTATCCAACCACATTCAACATTTGTACTCCATGGAGATTTCATAATATAAGATTTGTAGTCTTTTGTTGTGATTATTATTTGAATGCTCATTTATATGTTGTAAACAATTAATCCTACACACACATTAGCATAGTTTACTAGACTATCCAATTTAGGAACATTATAGTGGTATCAGATATTTAGTCCTTCCAACCTGTGACTAAAGACGATGAGTGCAGCAGAGGACCCAGGGGGTCATGATCACATAGGTGACTAATATGTCACTTACAACAGACAGGGAAGACCTAGACCTGATTTCCCCCCTTTTCCTCCCAACTCAGAGGAATAGGAAGAGGAAGGGAAACAAAGAGAAGAGAAGAGTGTGAGGCTAAGCATGAGGTAGAGAGGATGTTAGGAGATAGATATGAGAGACCAGAGGGTAGTGGTAAGGTCCCCATGGACCCAGAGTCAACCTTCATGCAGGTACTCAGAAATTTGGTAGTCAGTCAGCAGGATATGACTCAGTCCTTGGCGCATATGGTTGATAGATTGGCTATAGTGGGCACCCTAGGCACACAATACCTACATGCACCAGAGGGGAAATCAGGGGAAATAAGTAGACCCGAGTCTCCTACTCGCACATACACCTCTTTGAGTAGGATTCTCAGGCCATTGTTCCCCAATTTCCATAGGGCACCCCTAGCGACAACACAACATTCGATAGCACACAAGCCTCCCACTTAGGTGGAGGAAATTGTAGAGTACATGAGGGAGTATGCAACATTGGGTCATGAATTCCATCAGGAAATGACCCTGGTCAAGTACTGTGGACTCAGACTCAGGAACCACCCCAGAGAGCCACAAAGAGGAGGACAACAACAACAACAGTCATCCAAAAAGTTGGTAAACTCACCATACCTTCTTTTGACGGATCATCCAAATGCATTGCCAGAGCTTGGGTACAAAATCTAGACACATACTACAAGCTCAACCAGATGACCGAGACAAAGGCCATCAGTTTCTCTACCCTACACTTGGAGGGTGAAGCACATGAGTGGTGGCATCATGGATTGGTGATGTTGGGACACAATCACATCACCTCCTACAGGGAATTCACAAAGAGACTCATGGACAGGTTTGAAAAGAGGGATCCCGAGATCCACTTCAAGGATCTAGCCCAATTGAGACAAACTGACACATCAGAGGCATTCATCACGGAGTTTCAGTGGGTAGCAGTGGCAGTGATAGATATATAAGAGTCCAGGTTGATCATGCTATTCACAGAGGGACTCATAGATCCATTGAGAGGATGGGTGAAGGAATACATACCTCAGACATTGCAAGATGCCATCTTACGCACTCGATATTTGGCAGACTCAGTGCCAAATACTAAACCCTTTTCCAAACCCTTCGTACCATAGAAGGAACAAGATAGGAAGCCATTCCAGAGAGAATGGAAGGGCAAGGATAATTTGGATGATGAGATGAGGTGAGAGCTTATGAGGAAGAATATTTTCTTCAGCTGCAAATACCCTTGGGTCTTTGGCCGCAGGTGCATGGGCAAGGGAGAGACTCATTATATTGAGGTGGAAACAGATAGTGTGGACATTGAGGAGGAGGATCATGCTAGTGGATCCACTATCTCAGAGGAGGAGTCAACAAGGGAAGAGGAGAATACTCCTCATATTCCACCTACATCGGTAGGGGCCCACCCACTGGTAGTTCCACAACCTTCTGAGCAGGCTAATAGACAGAAACCAACAAAGGGAGGAGTAATAGATGCAACCCTTTTGGTGTTCCCAGGTATGATACCCTCCAGATCAGAGGGACTATTCATGGAAAATGATAAATCCCCCTGATAGATGGTGGGGCCACCCATAACTTCATTGATGCTTCATTGGTATCGAGACGAGCACTTCAGATAGAGGAGTTTGAGGGGTTTGATGTTGCAGTAGCAGATGGCCATATAGTGGAGTGTCTAGACATAGTTTTATACTTGGATATAAAGTTAGGCAACTACACAGTGAGAGACACATTTTATGTGGTTGACCTGTCTGACACAAATTTGGTATTGGGAGTCCAGTGGATGCTCACCTTGGGAAAAATCACCACTAATTACCAAACCTTGGAGATGGGGCTCAGAGATAGTGATGGGAAGAGGGTTGTTCTGAGAGGCATGTCAACAGGAGTACCCATGAAATTTTCATCCAAGAGGATGGAGAGGATATTCAGACATGGGGAGGTAGCATATGCCACAGAGTGCTTGATCAGTATGTAGAAGGATTCATAGGGTCAACAACAATATCATACAGAGATCAAGAACTTGTTGGGACGACATTAGCAGGTTTTTGTGTCGATTCCACCAGGGAGACCACATGACAGGGGGTTTGAGCACACCATTGAGTTAGAGGATGGGGCCAAACCTATGATCACCCCACCCTATCATCATCCTAGGAGGTTCAAGGATGATATAGAGAAAGAAATTAAGGAATTGTTAGCGATGGGACACATCAGACCTAGTAGCAGTCCATTTGCTTCTTCAGTTGTCTTAGTTCTGAAGAAGGATGGTACCATGAGGATGTGCATTGATTACTGGGCCTTGAAAAAGAAAACCATCAATAACTGGTATTATATCCCTCGCATTGACGAGTTTATGGATGAACTACATGGAGCAGTTTTCTTCTCAAAGATTGATCTACACTCTGGGTATCATTAGATCAACATTCGAGAGTAGGACATAGAGAAGATGACATTTCGATGTCACATTGGACATTTTGAGTTTCTTGTTATGCCATTTGGTCTAACCAATGCACCATCTACATTTCATTCTTACATGAACCACATCTTGAGGGATCAGTTGAGGAAATTAGTCTTGGTTTTCTTCAACGACATCTTGGTCTACAACAATACATGGCAGGAGCGTATGAGACACTTGGATGAGGTATTGAGCATCATGGAGGCACAATCACTATACACCAAAGAGTCCAAGTGTGAGTTTGGTATGACATAGATACTTTACTTGGGCCACATAATCAGTGCACAGGGGGTACATGTACACCAGGAGAATATCAAGGCCATTTTGGATTGGCCAATGCTCAGGAGCATGATAGAGTTGAGGAGTTTCTTTGGGTTGTGCATCTATTACAAGAGGTTTGTCTGGGGTTTTTCTCATATTGGAGCACTATTGATGAATCTTACCAAGAAAGGGACTTTCATATGGACCGATGTGTCACAGAAATACTTTGATCACATGAAGGAAGTCATGGGCACTTGTCCAGTGTTGGCATTACCAGACTTCACTTTGCCATTTGTATTAGAGTGTGACGCATCCAGCAAGGGTATCGGGGAAGTTTTGATGCAAGGAGAACACCCCATTGTATTTGAGAGCAGGAAACTCATCCAACCTGAGAGGTTGTACTCCATTTATGACAAGGAAATGTTGGCAATCATGCATGCCTTGACCAAATTTAGACAATATTTGGTGGGGAGCAATTTCGTGCTCAAAACAGATCACAACAGCTTGAAGTATTTACTTGAGCAGAAGGACCTCAGTGAGCGCCAACATAAATGGGTGATGAAGGTATAGGCATTTGACTTTGACATAGAGTATGTCAAGGGGAAGAATAACATTGTGGCCGATGCACTATCAAGGAGACTTGCAACATGTTTTTTGATGGAGATTTTAGCAGATTGGAAATCCCACTTGTTAGTGGAATATTCCAAGAACATTTTTTCTTGTGAGGTTATGGATGGAAAGATACAGGATGATAGGTACATGGTCATTGAAGATGTCATATTCTACAAGGACATATTCTACTTAGTGCCAGGTTCAGGGCTCAATAAGAAGATCCTCACAACAGTTCACGATTCACCACTAGTAGACCATTAGGGTTTTTTCAAAGCCTATAGACATATCAGGGAGAGGTTCTCATGGAAGGTTCTCAAAAATGAAATTATGAGAGACATCAATGAGTGTGTGACTTTCTAGCAGAACAAGTCAGAGAATACACTTCCATCAAGGCTACTTTAGTCGCTTCCCATTCCAGAGCAGAAATGGGAAAGTATATCGATGGACTTCATCAAAGGCCTACCCAAGGTCTAGGGTAAGGACTGTATCTATGTAGTGGTTGACATATTGACCAAATTTTCTCACTTATATTCCATACCGACAGAGTACAACATAGTTCAGGTACCTGATTTATTCTTCAGGGAGGTCTTCAGACTTCATGGGTTGTCGAGGAACATCATTAGTGACAGGGATAGTCAGTTTATTGGGACATTCTTGAGGGAGTTGTTTAGATTGGTGGGGATAGAGTTGATACCCAACACCAACTATCTCCCTCGGATAGATGGGAAGACCGATATCATTAAAAAGTGGGTTGAAGGGTATTTGAGGAACTATGTAGGTGGACAAAAGAGAACATGGGTCAAGTGGCTACATTTAGGAGAGCATTGCTACAACACCACTTTCTACATGTCCATTAGTATGACACCCTTCTGATCATTGTATGAGTATGATGCTCCCACTTTGGTAGACTTGGTTTTCATGGAGAGCAGAGCTCCCAAGTCCAAGGATTGGATCACAAAGAGTTGGGAGATTCTCAAGTTGTTGAAAGAGAACTTGCAGACAACACATAACTGACAAAAGATGAGTGTGGAAATACACATGATAGAGCACAAATTTGAGGTTGGAGATTTGGTTTTCTTGAGAATCCAACCTTACAGACAGTCATCTCTAAAGAAGAGTGGGGTCGAGAAGCTCAAGCCCATATTTTATGGCCCTTACAGGATCATGTGTCGAGTAGGAAAGTTGCTTATGAGCTAGAGCTTCCAGAGGGGACCAATATTCATAACGTGTTCCACGTATCTTACCTCAAAAAGGAAGTGGGACAATTCATCAACACATTAGAGGAGCTCTCCCCATTAGATGAGGAGGGATAGTTGGAGTTGGTTCTGAAGGAGGTATTGGAGTTTCGGGAGTGGAAAATGAGGAGCAGGGTCATCAGAGAGTGTTTGATCATATGGAGAGGGCTTCTAGTAGAGGACGCTACTTGGGAGAGAGAGAAGGTGTTGCAACACCCTGGATTGGTATTGCTTGATGACAAGCAATTTTGGGAAGGGAGGACTGTTAGAAAAACAGGACTGTGGAGCAATAAAATAAAACAAATGTGGAAACAAAACACAGAAGATACACAATACAAGAGAGACACAGATTTACGTGGTTCACCCAGTGTGGGCTACGTCCACCAGAGAAATTGCTATGTCCTTCCTTTATTATTATCCAAAAAATGAAGGGATACAACCTACAACAAAACACGTTGTAACTTCCTCTTCTTTCTCTCACGGTCTCCTATCTCAGAATACAATATTTGTCATCAACCATAGCCGTAATACATTTCCCTCATAAAAGAGGGTTGCCTTCTAGGGAAAAAACCCTAACATAATTTCTACCGTTAGATCTGCGACCTTATAATGAACGGTCCAGATTTACAATGAAATTACAATATACATTTACAAGGTAATTTTTTCTTTGGGGGCCCGCTTTCCCCCAGACCCACCAGCTGGGGGGATAGCCCCCTCGGACCCCGTAAAGGGGGTATCCCCCCTCTGCACTCCCCCGCATGGAAGAGTGTACATACTTCTAGGGTGTAAAGTCTTCATGGGGTATAAACACGGCTGAAAAACACAAGACCTATGAGTCAGGAAGATAATCAGGCTCCACAACCAACAAGGACTATAATGTCCATTTCCAAATAGGAGCTCCAGAGAGGAGGCTTAATGGTCTACACTACCCCATTAGACTATATCCAAGGCCAGGAAGGGGTAAATAGGGTTACTAGAGGTCATTCCAGTCAAAGGTGTTATATTCAGAAAGTGACATTGAGCTAAAAGTGGCTAAAAGTGATTTTAAGCCATTTTGAGCTAAAAATAGAACAAACACACTAAAATTAGAATTCAACGAAGAATTAGGGTTTTGATAAACTATAAGAGAAGGTTCAATGACCTAATTCATCATTATGTAGATTTTGACTTGTCATTGAGGAGAGAGACGCATCTGAGGAGAGGTAGCTCAGTGGATTCCAGGAGTAATACACCAGTGGTTGATTTCAGTGTTGAGAGACACACCCTAGTCACTGGGGAGGTCACACAGATCTTCCATCGATCTTCAACAATATTTTCGCAGGTTTCAATAGCAAGGGAACACTCATTCAGGGTGAGGGCGCAACTTCTAAGGAGGTTCAGTGGATTGAATTGTCCCTTTCAGGGAGAGTTCAAATATTCTCCTCCGACTCAGTTGAGAGGAAGGAAAGGTGCATATTTTTCCTAGTTCCTTGTCATATTCAGATGGAGGAATCATCTGGGGCGCACTTTCTAGACATTGGGAGTGCGACACTTGGGGAGGACACATTCGGTGTTCCCGAGCGATCATCAGTTCAGATTCGGGGAAATCCTTCCAACCCATTTCACAATAGACCTAGGTGATCAGTTTGAGACACACCTCAATTGATTCTGATAGTGGAATCACTAGGGCTCAATTTCCCAGAGCAGAGGGGGCACATTTTCCCCAGGGGGATCCATCCGGGGACCAGATACACCAATTGAGGTCCGGACAATCACCAGGACTATGAGGCAAAGCATGGCACATTGTTTGGGACAATTTCTAGGCATTTTCGAGATGTATAGCCACCAGGGCAAACTTTCCATACTTCAAGTTGTTTCCGTACGAGCTGTCATATCTGCAACAGTTATTCATCTCATCCATTTCATTACACAACATTCTTCGGGTATCAGGTATTATTGTTTTAGTTTCTATTGTATTTTGGTTAACATCCTTTTGTCATTTATCTAGCCGAGTGATTTATTTTATTCAACTGCATTCGACATTTGTACTCCACAGATATTTCATAATATAATATTTGCAGTCTTTTGTTGCCATTATTATTTAAATGCTCATTTATATGTTGCAAAACATTAATCCTACACACACATTAACAAAGTTTACTAGACTAGCCAAGTCAGTAACATTACAACTGCAATCCAATTTGGAAGTGTAGCAATTGCTACATGAGGAGTTTTTGCAACAATTGGGTGAGCTCTTTTATGCACTAAAGATTGCTAGATCATTGACCGAACCTAATCCCCATGACCTGGTGGTCATTGGTAGCACCACAGTGTTACATAACCAAGTGTAAGTATATAGAATCAAGTTATACGGCTAAATAAATTAGCACTGGCAACTTTCGAAGTATCAACTAGTCCAGTTCCTCATTCCTTGCCTTATGCTAAGGTGGATTTGGTGTAGGTACCTTCACGGGACCTGTAGGTGTTTATGGAAGAGATAATGAATTTTTTGGGTGATAGGAAGCATGCGTTGAGCCATTCATATTAAGAGTTGCAACAAAGACATGTGCAAGAGATGGTTTTACACACCTCATTAATCAACACCATGGATGAAGTATAAGTGCATGTTCTCATATTGTTTGGTGAAGCTTCTGACCTCCATGTACCAAGAAAAATTTTCAAGGTGTAAGAATTTGTCCTACGACGATAGGACCATAATACTAATCTCCAAGAGAAACTAAAGAGAACCACACCTTCAAATCAGGTGGAGTTAAGCAACAAGATTCCTACAGCTAAAAATGTTTTTTAGCAAGGAAAATATTGTATGGAATTTTCCTCGAGGGTGGTCGACTTCAACTTCCACCTATAGACTCACCAACATAATGGTCATGAAATAAGTATCATTGAGTACCACATACATTCATGGGAGGTGAATATCAATGAAAATAAACAATTTATTACCTCCCTCCAACCTGCACCGTGCAAGGAAGTCGTGATGGAAATATTTGGCCTCCGTAAAAAAATTGCATCTCCCTAGACCAAGCAACATACATTGTTTTGCATTGTGTTGGATGGACAAGAACAGGTTGAGAAACACTACAACACACTCATGGATTCACAATAAAAGGCAACCCAGGTGATCGATATGGGCATGTAGACCAATCCTACCCCTAACTCCACCACACCAGTAGGGGTCAATAATTTTTTCCAAGATATGAAGGAACTACGGGTATCATTTTATCAAATTGAATTAGAGTTCTAGGAATTCATCGCTTGTATCATGCAGAAGGTACCATCCGTCGCATCCATCACACCACATAGAGGTTTGTTGGATAAGGACAATTCAACTAATAGTGTTCGGGGCCAGTTTTCACCATAGTTTTGGAAAGACTAGACACGCTAATGCCACAAGTTCTGTATCGCACCCAAAATGAGTTTTGTTCCATGCCAACACCAATATTCAGCACACGCCACTGCACCCAGGCCAACCATTTTGTAGTGTAGGAACCAACTTCGGTATTGCACAACGATTTGTAAGAAATCACACATGCATATCCAACAATCAAATATTATATGTAATGATTAGTCACTGATTTTGTAACTGACAGTTTGGTCATGCTTGAGGTTTTTAGTGAGTTGGCAGAATTTCTATCATTGTCATGCTTATGAAGAGATAAAAGGAATGCACATGAACGAGTTGGTTGTTGTTGGTTATTGCTATATATTTGACTATTTTTTTTAATGGTGCAGTATTCCTGTTGAAATTCCATATGAGAGATAAATTAGATCTAGATATGAGTTTCTAGTCTCTAGTTCGAGTTTCAATGATTTTATGAGAAGATGAAATTCAGGATCGATGACTAGAGGGATCCTTCCTAGAGGAAAAACCAAGGATTCATGACCAAAGGGATCATACTGATAAGGTAAAACTAATAACCCATGACCAAAGGAATCAAACAAAAAAGAAAAATTTAAGGATCCATGGCCAGAGGGATCAGACTGAAAAGGAAAAACTAAGGATCCATGACTAGAGGTATCAGACTCAGAAGATAAATCCAAGGATATATAAACAAAGGGATTAGAATTAGAAGGAAAATCCAAGGATCCATAACCAGAGGAATCGAACTCAAAACCTAAAATCAAGGATCTATGACTAGAGGGATCAAAACTAGAAGAAAAAGCTAGGGATATATGAATGAGTGTTTACACCATAAAATGCATCACATGAAAGAGTGTATACATCACAAAATTCATAGCATATATATGATCATACCCAAGGAACATATTCAAGTCCAATAGGTCTTCCATAATTATAATGTTGACTAAGAGAATCTTCCCACCTAATGAAATAGGAAATTAAGGAATAATTCCAAAAAGTTCATTAAGTATTCTATCAAAATTCAACATCTAATTTGTAGCTAACACAAGGTTGGGAGAACTGAAACCTCTCTAAGAAAACATGGAAAAAATAATAAAAGAGGATACTTCATGATATGTAATACATTGGAACATGTTGTATGCATTGACTTCAACCCTTATTTGTAAGGGTGTAGAAGGAAAGTGAGGCTTAGCTAGACTATTCCAGAGGTCAGCTTAGGATGATGAAGACCCAAGTCTGACCAACAAAGGTGCAAGAATAAATTATAATAAAATTTAAGAAATAATAATCACCCTTGTGAAGACAACAAATCTCAAGGGGAGCTAATACTGAAGTTTACTATTTTCCTCAAGCACCACAAGCTCTTCCCACTTGTAGTCACTTATGCAGAACTTAGGAAGAGTAACTATGTATGCTTATTTTCAATGAAACTAGGTAGAACAGTCATGGGTAAAGATTTCATGTTGGGTAGGGATATCCATGAATTCATCTTGAAACTAAAAATTTAGCAAGAATGTGTCACTCAGAGTCACATGCCAACTTATCTAAAGTTCCCCATTATGCATCCACCCAATGAATAAGTGTCAGATGATAACCTTAACACTTAACCAACTTTAACCCCATTCTTGATACCTATGTGAAGGGCGCTTTCCTGGAAAATATTCCTCATTGCTGAAGGAATTTAACTATGAAATCATAAGCTCATAGTTTTGTTTTATGTGGCCTTGGAGAATTTACTCTTAAATCATACAACCACGGTCCTATCCCTAGAATACTATTTTTTATATCAAAAGAAAAATAATCCTAGTTCATTTTAGTTATGTGTTTCTTTTAATCATTGTTTTTTACTTAGAGATATGTGTGGAAGCAAGAAATAGATTATGTTCTTAAATGAAGAAAGTACAAAAAGAGAATGGTTATAAATGGAAACATTGCTTTAAACTTGAAAATGACCAACAAAAATATACCTGACCCCATTGCCAACACCTTTGTCAACTGAGCCTGGGTTCCTCCAACCTCAACCACTTATCAAACTCAACTGCACCAAGGATCACAATCTTATTATGGAATGGGAATCAAAGGATCCTCCAAACCCTACTTAAGATCCAAGTGTGTAGAACCTAGAGAGTTCTTCTCAAGAATAATATATTATGTCCAAAGGATAATAGATCTCAAATTGTTTCTCCAACATAAGGGTGTGGAGTTTAACTCTATATTTATCCTACCTTGATATGGAGAAAAGTTGGTTCAAGTAGTTAGGATTGAGAGAGAGAGAGAGATCATTTTAAATGCACTCAAGGGATTCTAACTACCAACCTGCATGCACTTGTGGTAAACTATCTAGGAAATTTCAAGAAAAAATAGATTAGATCAGATTATGTATAAATTGTAAATAAGTGTTTATAACGATGCAAGCGAGCCATATGAGCTTAAATAAAATTACCGTATGTGTAGATGATGTAATTATGTTTTATGGATCCCTACTATAGATTTGAAGGCCAGAGAGAGAGAGAGAGAGAGAGAGAGAGAGAGAGAGAGAGAGATCATTTTAAATGCACTCAAGGGATTCTAACTACCAACCTGCATGCACTTGTGGTAAACTATCTAGGAAATTTCAAGAAAAAATAGATTAGATCAGATTATGTATAAATTGTAAATAAGTGTTTATAACGATGCAAGCGAGCCATATGAGCTTAAATAAAATTACCGTATGTGTAGATGATGTAATTATGTTTTATGGATCCCTACTATAGATTTGAAGGCCAAGGCTTGGTTAGAAGATGGCTAGTCATGTAGTAAATATGTTTTATATGTACCATGTGGTAGGATTTCCATGGTATACTCAAGATATATAAATATTGCTTCAAAAATTAATATAGAGGTCCTAGATGGTTTCAAAGAGCACACTCTTCCCATTATAATTTTAATTCACTCATTCACACTCATGATTCTCATGTCCTAGAACCCTTATAAAAACTAAAACCTCATATTTTAGACTTACAAACTTGAAAATAACCAAAACTGGCTATGGGAGATAAATCTATAGACCTGTGAAGAGGGGTGGATGGTTTTCCAGGAGATGTCCTCCAAGTGTGGGAGATGGAGGGATTGCAAACATGGTGTGGGGTACGAGAGGATTATAGTATGGGGCTCCTCCATAGGGTTTCATATTTTGGTTGACACCGATACTGGGTATTGGTTGGCCATAAAGGTTGAAATGGGTCATGGACCCAATTAGCCTGTCTACAACATGTGATGCTCCTGGCTTGTCTTGATGAAATGGTGAAGGGAAAGGATCATTTGGTAACACTATATAAAGGTAGCCTTATTGAGAGTATATAATATCAAAATTTTGGGCCTTGGTGATGTATTCATCTTCAGTCTAGGGCATGGTAGTGGCCACATCCTTTGTGATGGCTAGGACTAGCGATTTAAGGAACCAATCTAGTCATTGTTTTGGGGTGGTCTCAACTTTACATAGGTTTTTCTATCTACACCATTCGTGGATGTGGTCCATAATATGGACAATAGTGGTTTGTTTGAACTCAGAGATAATTTCTAAATCAGTATCATGGTGGGTCGAGAGATGGAAAAATGACAAGAAGGGTTTATTCAATGATTGAAAGATTGCATGAGACCATGATTTCTCATCCACGTACCATTTTTCATATGGACCAATGAGGGTTATTTAAAATAAACGTAGACTAATGGAATCGTTTATGAGGCTAATAGAGGAGCACCATAGGTGAAATATCATGATGTGGTTAGTTGGATCCTCACCTGATTTTCCCTCAAACTTAGGGATGTTTGAAGGCAGTTTGGTGGGAATGTTGATCCAAGTTGCATTGTCCAAAATGGGATCATTAGTGAGTTTGGTTAAATCTGTAATATTTGAATATGCCAAGTATGGAAATATGGGTGTTGGTTCAACCATGGTGTGTGACGGTTGATAATTGGTTCCTTGCGAGGAAGGTTGGGCACTTGTTCCTTGAGAGGAAGGTTGAGCTCTTATTCCTTGAGAAGGAGAACTAGTAGATGGCTCATTTAGGATGTTTGTGCTAAGCAAGGTAGAAATGAGCAAGGATGATCCTAAAAATTCCACACCCAAAGGTGAGTGGGAAGGTTGAGCTGAAGTGTCGGAAAAATTTGGGATACCTCCCAATATTGGAGGGAGTTTAAGAAAGCGTCTAAACAACAGGGATTTTGTGGTTCCCCTATGGTTTTGAACTAGCTAAAAAGTGTGTGTGAATAGTGGTGAGAGAAATACATGAAAAAATTCTTTTATATCTTGGCCTATAATAAAAATATAACTCACATTTATATGCAATTAGTAATGAATATCATACATAAATAAGTCAAAAGAAAAATGATAGCTAGGTAGGTTTTATCCGTGTGGGGGAAATATCAAAATAAATTTCCACGTGTCCTAAAGACCTAACATCCTTCCTCTTAAAAAAACATTGGGCCTTCCAATACCACTCAACAATTGGGCGTGAACCCACTGGAAGTGGAACTAGTGAAGGTGTGGATAGTCAGTTATAATGAGTGGTAAAGGGGGCATATCCTGAAAGAATTGACGAGATTTCCCAATAATTGCACAAAATTTGACTAAGGTGTGATTGTAGCACACAATCTCCACCTCGGTGGAAAAGCCTAAGTTACCTCGGTCAAGCACAACATGGGATGCTTTGCCTAAGAAATTGGTCACGGGCTGGGTAACCTATCAAGAGATGAGTGGCTCAAGGAGGAACACATGGAACAACCAAACCTCGACATTTTCCCCTTCACATGTATCTCCTTGCCTTATGGAATTGGAATGCTTGACTTGGAGTATTTTGGATTCTTATTTCATCAACTTCTAAGTTTCAATGTGAAAAGTATAACGAGGTTTTTTTTTATGTCTATCCTTGAGATCCTAACTTAGAATAAAAACTTATTTTGTGTGTGTCATGTGGAGGATTTAAATGAGTTTTTAATGGTTGAGTTTTTGGTGAATCAGGCTGAGGTACTAGGGTCTTGGACCAATCCCGTTGAGTTAATGGTGTGCTTTCAAAATTTTCCAAACATGACTTGAGTCTTTATGATCCTCATAAATCACTTGTGAGTGTAGGGAGGAGAGCATACTTTGAATTCAATTATATATTAGAAACTTTTGTGTGTGGTGAGTGATTTTGTGTGCAATATGAAATGGTATAAAGAATATTTTAATAAGTTTAAAATGTAAGATTGTAAGATGTGGTCATAGTGGGGTACTTTACAAGTCTTTCTTAATTTTAACTTACTAGATGTTTTTAGACAAACCTTGTGAAATTCAAAAGCCCTAGATTGTTAACAATGTGGAAATTTGGGTCCTTACTATTCTTTGAAATCCCTAGGTCGTTGTTTACTCTAAGAAAATGTGAAACTATCCTAGATTGTAAAAAATGTGGACATATGGGTCCTTACTGATTTTTAACTTCCTAGGTTGTTGTTTACTCTAAGAAAAACTTGAAACTATCCTAGATTAAAAGCATTTGGGCATGTATGGACCCTTTACCGTTTTAGAGGATTACTAGGGCATCAAAATTTACTTTGTCATCTTCTTCTTGGATATGTGAGGGATCAAATTATCCTTTATGGAATTCATGATCATTCAATTGTCCCTCATTACCTTCTTCTTGTGAGATTCCAACTACTATGGATATACAGGTGAAGGCACAACATCCTTGACAATATCCTGCAAATCATTCTCTTCAAATAAGAGTGTAATCCTCGTTTTCCATGATAGGAAATTTGAGGCACCATCTAGTCTATCCTTGAATATGAGGCTAGTTGAGGCCATTTCTATGATCTAATACACAGACTCCCAAGTCTGAAAATTAGTCTTTAAAAGAAATATTGAAACCCTCAAATTGCTAGTCCTCCTTTCCGATAGTTGATTTCCCCTTGTAAATCCTTGAGAATCCCAATCAGAGAAATTGCTCTACTACCATGTAAAATTTTCAATCCTAGGTGATTGTTGTCCTAATGTTTTCCTATTAAATAACTCAAAACAGATTTATTAACAACATAATTTTATTTTTTTGAACATTGCATCACACAATAGCTGAAAAAAATGAACAATAGAAGAAATACAACACATACATAGGTATTTCTCCTTCAAATCAACTTTTCATTCTTTTGATAAAAGCTTACAAGGTGACCTCTATAGCTTGCTTAAAACCAACAATTGTATGGTCATTAAATCCCTATATCTAAGGTTGTATGACCTGTGTATATGAAAAGGACCACTACAATAGTGGTATAGCCTGTATGGCCTACTGATCTCTTCCTGATCTCTTGACTATACCTGCTCCTCTTCTTCTTGATGCACTCTTCCTTCCTTTATCCCTCTTTCTATCTTATCATGTGTCTGAGATATCTCCTACCATGTCCTATTTATGCTTTAAGAGAGGATAACTACTCTCCTAAATCCTAGCAATTAATATCCTTAACCCTAGCTGCTACCTATCTCAATCATGAGATGTATGACTAATATTAAATCTAATCCAAATCATTAATGTTCTAGAACTTCTAGAAATTTAATTTAGATTCCTAATACTAGTTGGCTTCAAAACATTAAACTTTCATTTAGATTCCTAAGACTAGTTGACTTCAAAACATTAAACTTTCATTTTTTCTAGTTGAAATTCCATATAAGAGATAAATTAGATCTAGATCTAAGTTTCTGGTCTCTGGTTCTAGTTTCAATGATTCTATGAGAAGATGAAAATCAGGATCGATGACTAGAGG
>ML776788.1:1234068-1257791 GCA_009831015.1 Picea engelmannii
CCACACTAGTATTTTCTTCTATGTTATAAATTGTAAGCCATCATCTGATCAATTTGGAGAACTAAATCGACAGTTACGCCAAGAAAGAAAAAAAACAACAATGGTCAACCATTTTCGATTGAACCTTCACACAAGTTATCCTCCATTGATTTGTGATGGTGTTACCTTTTATTTATCCCACATGCATGTGGAAGAGACCAAAGAAATTGTTTATAAGCTTAAGACAATACTCTATCACTTGTGTGTGAAAAGGGAGTAACGAAACCTTGTGGAGCTACATGCAGTATTAAATTTTATCTACAGTAGGTCGGTGGTCTAGTGGACTAGATCAGACTGGAGCGTTGGTAAGTGTATATTGCAGTTGAATACAATATCAAAATGGGTCGGTGGACTGGACTGGATTGGATCATTGGTAAGTGTATATTGCATCTTGAATACAATGCCCGATGAGATGATACCCTAGTGGGTCGATGCCTAATGGTTTGATGCCTAATGGGTCGATACCCGATGAGTCGATACCCAATACCCTGGTGGGTCAATACCTGATGATACGATACCCAATACCCTAGTGAGCCAATACCCAGATGCCCAATATCCTGGTGGGTTGTTTTTCCAAATCTACTTCTTAACTTCTATTAAATACACAATATGGATCTTAGGTCATTCTTGAGGTTGACACAATGTTATTATTAAGACATCCACCAAGGTCCTTTCTTGATGAATAGGGAAAAGGGGCATTGAGAAGCTCCTATTTTAGAGATTGGTAGTCCTAATTATGACAAAGTAGAGGCCAAGTGTTGATGATTACATTTGCGTGATACATCCTCCAGGACATGGACCTGAGAGAGAGCCCCTGAGTTGGGTGTGTGGTTCCTATCTGAGACAGAACTGGAACGTTGTGCTGGCCTCCTTCTTACAGAGAGTTGAGAAGAACTCCAGATTATTATCCCATGTAATGCAATGAGAAAGAAGATCTGCTGAGTTGGACGTGCCTGTGGCTGAGCACAGGTGAACGTGTGAATTCCCATGAGATGGGTGCATCGTTCTGAGACATAGATGAATCAATGTAATAACCTCCTATGAGCAGAGAGTTGAGGTGGTGAACTCCAGATGACTCTCCTGTGTAATATAGTGGGAAAGAAGATCTGTTGAACTGGATGGTCATGTGGATGGGCACAGGTGAACGTGATCCTAGTGGCTGAGCACTAGTGAGTGTGGTTCTCCTGTGAGACTCAATGAGATAGAGATGTGGACATCCCTATGGATGTGTCCCTAGTGGCTGAGAACTAGTGGGTGTATGAGATCCCTAGTTATATTGTTCGATATCCAGACTTACCTGTAACCCTATCTGTAATGTAAAGGGTACAAGTCGGCCCCACCTTAATATAAACTATAATTAATGTAAAATATAATTAATATAGTAATTATTAATTATATTTTGAGTTATTGAGGTCGGCCCTATCATGCCAATAGACACATCATTTGATGTGACAAGTCTTATATAAATAAAGGTGAATCCCCATTGAGGAAACACACTTATCATTGTGTCATCTCATAATTTCAGAAGTTGTGGTCTGGAATTATGAGAATTACAACACCCTCTTGTGTGATAGGTTTGGTGATGGTGTGGGAGTTTTTTCTCTTGAAGAATATAGCAAAGGATTGGCTGAGTTTTCTTCCCTTGTTGAGAAGGGTTTCCCAAGATACTTCTTGTGTTCTTGTGCATGGTTATTCCTCTTGTGATCTTGGTTTACTCTAGTAGCTATGGTTCAAGTAAAAGTTAATAAGAAAATTTAAAGAGAATGCATGAGCCATAGCTCATTAAAGATCTAACATGGTATCAGAGCAAGCTTGAAGAATACCATTGCACATTAAAGTTGAAGGTAAGGTATAAAATCTGTTGTAGGTGTGAAGAGAAGAGGGTCGATCCTCTCCTTGAAAATTTTGTGGTAGATGATGAGGTCGAACCCCTATTAATTTCATTTTGAGGCTAGCTGCAGGACTAAGAATTATTGAAAATCCTAAGAGAAGATCACAACAAAGGAGAAACCCCACCGAATATTTAAAAAAAAAAAAATATTATGTAGTGTATGGGAGAGGAGGCTAGAGCCTAGGAGAAACCCCATAGTATCCGAGGTGTATGGAGAGCATGTCAGAGCCTAGGAGAAGGGCTGACTGCTAAGATAAGGTAGCCACAGGCTTGAGGAGCAAGCCTACCCTAAACCGCAGGCCTGTGGAGCATCTATGTAGTAGCTATAGGCATCTAGTAACAACTTGAAGGATGGAAAAGGGTAGCAATGACAAGGTAAAGGGATCAACCTACTGAGAGAGTGTTGTTGCAGACAAAAGGAAACCGAACAACAGACTCAAATACACAAGAGATCAGGGAACTTAACTATTCCAGAGCAAAGTCAAGAAAAACAAGTTCTGTAACACTGGTTATGTTACTAGTTATTAGCAATTTTGTTGATATTGAGAAGTAACCTTATTCCTGTTGCATTGATGTTGACAAATCATAATGTGCTACCTACATGATGTTTGTGAAGTGTTGGAATAGTAATGATGTGATAGTTGGCTACAAAGGATTGTCCGCTATATGCCCACAATTTCGAATGGTGGAAGTATATTTGCAACAATAAAAAATTATATCTGAGGAATATTTGTAGAATAAGTGAATCTACTGGTATAGTGTCAAGAAAATATGTGGCAGTAAGAAAAGGATGAAATAGTTGTGCAACCTAAGATGCACTGTCCAACAACAAGGGCCATGTATGAGGTGGATGTTATGCTTGAAAACAATTTTCAGCCAAAGATTTTGGAGACTACTTTACCAAGAGCAGGGCTATCAAAATTTGAAGAAATAACTATGATTATTTTTTATAAAATTGAACAGTTACTTGATATATAACTCTACAACAAATGTTGTTGTTGATAAATTCCAGGATGGTGATCATTTGCGCATTGACATTAAATATCAGTCTTCTTGCCTTATCATCGAAGTGTTTTGAAGCATATTTAAAGACTGAAATTATGACAGAGTAGGGTCTAGTTTGAAGCCTGTTCCGAGGCTAGGTTTGGCACGAGTTACAGAAGTGTGTAAACACTGTACAAACCTATCTTGAGAGAAGATTTATGAAATAGATAAGCCAACCTTCAGATATCTTTTGGCGAGACATCAAGGGCAGCCTTGACCTATGCTTAAAGGACTATTGTTGCAGTGTTAGGACAACAAGTGTTGAAAGTGACAATAGAGTATTTCTGGACGAAGTGTATCTAGTGAATTACATGGATTGGAAAGTTGTTGCAAGACCAAAAGTACAAGGCCACCTCAGCTACAACAACTACAAGGTTGATGCAGACTTCGTTAGAGGCTTCTATGACACAAGGTGGCTACAGAGGAAAACAAGTCTGGTTATATAATATAGCATTGGAAGGTGGCCATGAGAAGCTACAACAATATAATGTGCCTTCTAGTCTATGACAACCAATAAATACCTCCATTGGTGTACACTCTCAGGTATGCACTTGAATATATATTATTTGCATCATTGTCATAAGGGTACTTTCAGGAGGAAGGAATCCTTGGTGCAATCATGGACCTAGATAAATCTCAGTGCATTCAAAAGAACAACACACTGGAAGTGAAGACTCCAAGTTTGATTGTTTTAAATTAGCATGCCTCTAACCTAAATTTCTAAAGATGCTATATTACACGTAGGTGTTGTAGCTGCGACAAGAAATGTTTTGATTCTAGATATGTACTCATGAATATCCTCTAGGAGATATTCTTGTCTTGTTTCCTTTCATTTGTTTTCTTGTTCGAGGAAGGTTAACATCAAAGGAAAATGATTATCCTTCATACTTCAGAGGGAGTCACATGACTCAGAAGGAGTAAAAATAATTGAGAAAGAGAGAAAATACCTTCTTCCTCTTCAGTAGTCCAAAGGGAGATAGCCATTGATATAGTTGATCTAGTTGTTCTAGTTGATATTCCTAGGGACATCACAGTAGGCCATAAAAGGCTTTCCTGGGATTGAAAAACTCTGCAAGAGGCAACAATACATGCAACTTATGGAAGTGTCGAGAAATAAAAAATGATACTTGTTGTTAGAGGATTCTCACAAGCAGAGGGAGTGAACTATGATGATACATATTGATCCAGTAGCTCGGTGCACTCCCATCTGTACTACCATCCATGAGTTGGAAACTACATCAAATAGATAGATTCTTGATGAAGTTTGGGTTTCAGCAGAAGTGTTGCTGATCCAAACCTACACTATTACATTGTTGGTGATGAGAGCCCGATTTTGATGACTTATTCACGAAGTCATGTTGTTACAAGAAATCTTTGACTTCTGATTTCGAGATGAAGGATCTGGGTATGATGCACTACTTCTTGGGACAAGAAGTATGACAAAGAACCAATGAGACTTTTCCTAAGTCAAGGAAAATATACAGTGGGGATATTAAATAAGTTTAGTATGATAGAATGTAAATCCATGTCTACACCGATGGTGGTGGATTTCACAAAAAATAAATGATGATGATTCAGACGAGATTGATCCACATGTGTATCGACAACTGATTGGATCATTGATGTATCTGTTTAACACCAGACCTGATATATGCCATGCAACAAATGTGCTTAGTACATACATGAGTCAGTCGAGACAGACTCACTGGATAATAGTAAAGCATTTATGTGTGTGTATATATATATATATATATATATATATATATATATATATATATATATATATATATATATATGAGGCACAGTTGGATATTTCCTGAGATATGACTTCAGTGTGAACTTGAGTTTGCAGGGATATGTCAATACAAATTGAGTAAAGAGTATAGTGGATCAGAAGAGCACATCCAGTTGTTGTTTTACCTTGTATTTGGCCATGGTTTCCTGGTGCAACATGAAACAAAGCTCTGTGGCCTTGAGTACCGCAGAAGTAGAGAATATAGCATTGAGTGTGGCAGTGTGGCTTCTGACATATTTATTTGATCATGAGATGGATCCTATTATTAATTGTGATAACCAAAGTTGTGTGAAGCTCTCTGAGAACCCTGTGTTTCATGATAGATCGAAACACATTGAGATAAAATATCATTATATTAGAGACATGTTGCAGAGGAAAGTAGTACATGTGCAATATCTTCCTACACATGAGAATATTGCATATATCTTCACCAAATCGCTTGCAAATACGAAGTTCGAGTACTTCTTTTAGAAATTGTCTTGGTGGAGATTACCTCCCTAGATGAGAGGGAGTGTTGATGATTACAACCAAGACGAAGTTTGAATACTTCCATGTGAGAATTGGCCTGATGGAGAATGCGTCCCTATCTAAGAGGGAGTGTTGATGATTACAACTGCATGAGACATCCTCCAGGACATAGAGATGAGAGAGAGCCCCTGAGTTGGGTGTGTGGTTCCTATCTAAGACAGAACTGGAACGTTGTGCTGGCCTCCTCCTTATAGAGAGTTGAGAAGAACTCCAGATGATTCTCCCGTGTAATGCAATGAGAAAGAAGATCTGCTAGGTTGGATGTGCCTGTGGCTGAGCACAGGTGAACGTGTGAATTCCCATGAGCTGGGTGCATCGTTCTGAGACAAAGATGAAACAATGTATTAGCCTCCTTTGAGAAGAGAGTTGATATGATGAACTCCAGATGAATCTCTTGTGTAATGCAGTGGGAAAGAAGATCTACTGAGTTGGACGTGCATGTGGATGAGCATAGGTGAATGTGATCCTAGTGGCTGAGCACTAGTGAGTTTGGTTCTCCCGTGAGACACAATGAGATAGAGATGTGGGCATCCATGTGGATGTGTTTGTAGTGGCTAAGCACTAGTGGGTGTATGAGATACCTTGCTATATTTTTCGAGATTCAAACTTACCTGTAACCCTATTTGTAATGTAAATGGTATAGGTCGGCCCCACCTTAATATAAAATATAATTAATGTAAAAGATAATTAATATGGTAATTATTAATTATATTTTGAGTTATTGAGGTTTTCCCTATCGTGCCAATAGACACATCATTTGATGTGACAAGTCTTATATAAATAAATGTGAATCTCCATTCAGGGAACACACTTATCATTATGTCATCTCATAATTTCAGAAGTTGCGGTCTGAAATTATGAGAATTACAACACCCTCTTGTGTGCTAGGTTTGGTGATGGTGTGGGAGGTCTTTCTCTTGCAGAATATAGCGAAGGATTGTCTGGTTTTTCTTCCCTTGTTGAGAAGGGTAATTTCCCAGGATACTTCTTGTGTTCTTGTGCATGGTTATTCCTCTTGTGATCTTAGTTTACTGAAGTAGTTATGGTTCAAGTAAAAGTTAAACAAATTTTTTAAAGAGAATGCATGAGCCATAGCTCATTGAAAATCTAACACCAAGGTGATGAACTTGGAAGGGAAAGAAGTTGATGTTCCCAGTGCAAGGTTCCTAGTTATAGATACTTTGGGGCTATGAAGTTCCTCCCCATCCTCAAAGAGTTATTCGATAACCCCCCTTGAGATAAAATATAGAAGGTGTAGGTATGTAATCTTGTAATACCCCAATATTGAGTCCCCAATTTAATAATGAAATTTTCTTAATCGATGAAAGGCCAAAGTGCTTATAAAAATTAAAAGGGTTGGAGTTCCTAGGAAAATGTAATTATTTGAACATTTAAATAATAAAAGTACATTGTTGGATGCAATACAGACACGGACAAGATTTATAGAAGGGAATGATTCCATGAGAGAGTGGGGGACCGAGGAGATAAGTCTTTATGATTTGTTTAATTAATTATCACCCATGTTTTAGTTGGGGGCATATAAGTCCCTTTGGGAGACCACATTGGCCTTGGGGTTCCTAGATATTTAAACCCTATTCTTGATTTCCTTGGGATTCAATCCATTAGTCGGTTGGTTGGCCATTTTCATTGTTAACCAAATTTGTTTTGGAGTGATTTCTCTAATTCTCTCTTCTTTCTCATTCTTTTTTTTCCTGGGGAAAAGAGGAAACAAATTATTGAAGGACAAAAACCATGGTTGGTTGGATGTAAGAATTACTAGTGTATTTCCAACCATGAATTGATGCATGTATGTGAAAGATACATTGGCATTCAATAAAATGTGTTCACAACTGCGAATCTTGAGAGTCCCAACATTGATATTCTTGACTAGATGCAATAGAGCCGTGGAAAGAGGTGAACAACTTGAGGGACTACGTGGAAGTGAAGGGGGTTACTTCTCTTGGGTGGTGCAGCTAGGGGAAGAGAGTTGATGTACTTTGGATTGATGTGTGTTGAGTAAGCTTTGAGAACTTGAATGCTAACCGGTTTGGGAAGATGGGTGTCACTATGGAACCCATCATTGTGGATTCATAGCCCTGGCTCAGGGGTGACCTACTGTTGAGACTTGGAACACCAATGTCTAAGGTTGGTGGAACTTCCTTGGTCTGCAACCAATTTTGATTGGTTTTATCAAAGATACGTGCTCTTTATCATGTGTTTCTCTGCTTGCATAATTATTTCCGCTGTGTGTTGATTATTATCTCTAAGATATGTATTAATAATGTGTCTTCTTGTTGGTTATTTTTGTGCATGACATATTGTTCATTCTTTCATAGTTTAACATGTATCTTTATTATTGTGTGTGTTTATTTCATGTTTCATTATTAATTTTAATTATTAGAATTCGAAATCAGTTCAAGAAGAGGTTCTTGATGTAACGTGGCCCAACCTATTGATGGTCGGGTACATCACATATTGGTATCAGAGTTGTAGGTTACAACACTGGACCCTTCAAGGGCCTACTACATTCCATGACATAAGCTTTTGGAGGAGGGTTTTCTTGGAACAAATTTTTTTCTCAACACTCACAATGAGAAGTTGTCCATTTCTTTTCAGACTTATTGGTATACCATCAGGGATTCCTATGGTAATGGTAAAAATCTACATGTTTCTGGTGATGGAGACACTGCCACCAAGCTCATTTTCTAGATCGTTGTGTGCAAATTTGTGGTCAGAGATGGAAATAATTTCCATCATTGTAGGGATGCTATGCGTTTTTGTGTTGATTACTGAGGATGTTGCGTGAGTAGGGAGAGAAACCAAAACTTGATTGATTGTTGTCCTTGCCATATTAATGTTTTCTTTTGTGTTAGCAACTGTAAGCCACCATCTGAACTGACTGTCTATGTACAAGGGACGATCCTCTTAGCTATACACTTGGGTAACATAAGAGATACATATCCACACACACAAACACGGAGGGGACATCCGTAACAAGAAATAGATATACACTTTTCATATAACACTTGCAATTTATTCCCACATCTGTAACGTGAAATATATTTACACTTTTCATATACAATTTATTCCCACATCTTGCAAATCTAAATTGTGTGGAAGCTCTCTCCAAATAAAGCGTTGTTGATTAGATTGTTGAAGTGTTAAGAGTAACAAAAACTAAGGGGAAACCCCTATTTATACAAATAGAGAGAGAACCCCTAATTTAAATACCAAAATACCAATTAACTAATACGCGTAAGTAGGCTTATCAATTTACTAATACAAGTAATTAGGCTTATCAAATTACTACTGTGAGATGATGATTCTCAAACAGGTGTTGAGGTTGTACCAAGAGTTTGGAGCATCTCAAATTTTAATTTTTTGGTGACTCACTTCTTCTAATATAATGGATGTTCTATTTCATGTGCATCATTGAAATATTTTAAGGACTTTAGAGTATGAATATGTTGAGAACATTTCATGTAGTACTTTTTATTTATTGCTTCATTATGTTATGAGCTAGTGTCTTACTTTAACTTTATAAGTTTGCTTATATTCCTATGAATGGTCTTGAACTGCAAGAATCATTGTTTTTCAATAAAAACCATCTAAATGGGAGAGTCTACCAACAAAGACTCAAAAACACCACCTCTTGAAGTTCTATTGTAAATAACCTAACACAACAAACCCAAAAAATTGCTTGCTCATACATAGAAAAGTTACAACAACACACGTGCTAAATTATCCATGTAATTAATAATATATTCAAGAACCAGAATGAAACCATACAAACATGTAGCAATATAATTCGAATTAACATTTATACACAATGAAAATAATCATTTAAATAAAATAGTGAACTTATCTTGAATTCTTGAATTGACTAGCTACATACAAGGACGATCCTCCCAGCCATATGCTTATAGCTCCAAATCCCAATCGCAAGACACCCTCAGGCTTAGGCTACGAGTCCACAACAATACAAGGAAAACACCTTATAGCGGAGATTTTTAGTGTTACAAAATTTGACAAAATTTTCAAAAAAAAATCCGCTACAACCTCCTCTATTGGATGCAGAGGTTTTAACGGATGTTCCATATAACTAAACAAAAATTGGGCGAGTGGAGGTTGTAGAAGATGTTTGTTTTTTCCATTCTTTTATTGTCAAAAAGCACTGGTGTGCCATTAAATAAAATGCCCCGGTGCGTACCTAAACATAAAACGCAGTGGAACAACGTTACATAAAATTCCTTGACATACATAAAATAAAAAAAACGCATCAGTGTACCATTACATAAATTGCCAATGCAGACATAAAACGAAAACTCACCAGTGTGCCATTACATGAAATGCCCCAGTTCACACATAAGACAAAAATGTGTCGGTTCTCCATTACATTACTACCCCAATGCATACCTATGACACAAATGCTCTGGGGCGGTTATGGTTATTATGCCTAAGATTCCCATTTTGTTTTATGCAATTCCACATATTGTTGGAAGATGGCATGTTACAATCTTCTAGAAACCAATTGTACAAGTGCGGCTGGGAAATTCCTCCTCGACGTCAAAGAGTTATTTGATAAGCCCCATGAGGTGAAGAAGAGGAGGTCTATGTATGCGATCTACAAGTGAATTGACACCAATTATTTTGGCGACATGGATGATGAGAACGATATCTTGAAGAAAGTCAAGTGACATGTAGAGGAGGAGATGCGGGCCAGAGTGTTGAGGGAGTGGTATATGATTGAGTCTATCTAGAGGCACACCAAGTTTATGATCAAGAGAAGGGATGTCATTGTCATTAATTCGGTCCAATTCAAGGAATACGGGGATGTGAAAGAAGAAATGGGAGAGCAGGACAAGGGAAACAAACAACCAAGACAACAAGAGTTTGTTTCCCATGTTTCCCTTCTAGATGAGAAACTGATCAAGTGAATGGTTGTGGAGAAGAAGAAACATGATGAGCTTCTTAGTAATTACACGAGTGAGGATCTCATGAAGGAGCAGGTCGAGGCCAAGGAAATGCTTAATATTTAGCGATAAGATATGTTGACAAAGCTTATGGATCATCGATTGTTTTTCCTAATGTGATTCTTAACTTCTATTAAATATACAATATGAATCTTGGGTCATTATTGAGGTTGAAACAATGTTATAATTAAGACATCCACCAGAGTCCTTTCTTGATGAACAAGGAAAAGGGGCACTCAGAATCTCCGATTGTAGAGATTGGTAGTCCTAATTATGCCAAAGTAGGGGCCAAGATGACGAACTTGGAATGGAACGAAGTTGATGTTCCCGGGGAAAGGACCCCGATTACAGATACTTCAGGGCTATGAAGTTCCTCCCCATCCTCAAAGAGCTATTCGATAAGCCCCCTTGAGAAAAAAAAGAGGAGGTGTAGGTATGAGATCTTGTAATACCCCAATTTTGAGTCCCTAGTTTAATAATGTAATTTGTTTAGTTGATGAAAGTACAGAGTGCTTATTAAACTAAAAAGGGCCAGAGTGCCTAGAAAAATGTAATGCTTTGAACATTTTAATAATAAAAGTACATTGGTGGTTGCAAGAAGGAAAATGACAAGAGTTATAGGGGGCTATGATTCCACGAGAGAGGGGGGAATCGAGGAGCTAATGCTTTGTTTAATTAATTATCACCCATGTTTGTGTTGGGGGCATATGAGAGGGTGTATGAGTCTCTTCAGGATACCACATTGGCCTTGGGGTGACTAGATATTTAAATCATGTCCATGGTTTTCTTGGGGTTCAATCAGTTAGTGGGTTCGTTGGCCATTTTCATTGTGAACTAAATTTGTTTTGGAGTGATTTGTATAATTATCTCTTCTTTCTCATTCTTGTTTTTCTCGGGGAAAAGAGGAAACAAACCGTTGAAGGACAAAAACCATGGTTGGTTGGCTGTAAGAATTACTAGTGTATTTCCAACCATGAATTGATGCCTGGATGTCGAAGATGCAATGGAGTTTGATAAACCTTGTTCACAACTGTGAATCCTGAGAGTGCCAACATTGATATTCTTGACTAGATGCACTAGAGCCTTAGATAGAGGTGAACAACTTGAGGGACTACGTGGAAGTGAAGGGGGTTCATTCTCTTGGGTGGTGCAGACTAGGGGAACATAGTTGGTGCACTTTGGATTTTTGTGTGTTGAGTAAGCTTTGAGAGCTTCAATGCTGATTGGTTTGGGAAGATGAGTGTCACTCTGGAAAATTTCCTTGTGAATTCATAGCCTTGACTCGGGGGTGACCTATTTTTGAGACTTGGAACACCAATGTATAAGGTTGGGTGGAACGTCCTTGGTCTACAACAAGTTGGTGATTGGTTTTATCAAAGATAAGTGCTCTTTGTCATGTGTTTCTCTTCTTGCATAATTATTTTCGCCGTGTAATGATTATTATCTCTGAGATATGTATTAATAATGTGTCTACTTGTTGTTTATTGTTGTGCATAGCATATTGTTCATTATTTCATAGTTTAACATGGATCTTTATGACTGCATATGTTTATTTCATGTTTCGTTATTCATTTTAATTATTAGAATTTGAAATCAGTTCAATAAGAGGTTCTTGAGGTAGCGTGGCCCAACCTGCTGATGGTTGGGTACATCACAGATTGGTATCATAGTTGTAGGTTACAACAATGGACCCTTCAAGGGCCTGCTACATTCTAGAACATAATTTGTTGGAGGAGGGTTTTCTTGGAACAAAAACATTTCTCAACGCTCACAATGAGAAGTTGACCATTTCTTTTCATACTTATTTGTATACCTTCGGGGATGCCTATGGTAATGGTAAAAACCCTACACATTTATGGTGATGGAGACACTACCACCAAGCTCATTTTCAAGATCGTTGTGTGCAAGTTTGTTGTCAGAGATGAAAATCTTTTCCATCATTGCAGGGATGGTATGTGTTCTTGTGGCGATTATTGAGGATATTGTGGGCCAATACTCAGATTCTCGATACCCTTGTGGGTTGTTTTTCCAAATCCGCTTCTTAACTTCTATTAAATATACAATATATATCTTAGGTTATTCTTGAGGTTGACACAATGTTATAATTAAGACATCCACCATGGTCATTTATTGATGAACATGTCAAAGGGGAATTGGGAAGCTCTGATTTTAGAGCTTGGTAGTCCTAATTATGCCAAAGTAGGGGCCAAGATGATGAACTTGGAAGGGAATGAAGTTGATGTTCCCAGTGCAAGGGGCCCAGTTATAGATACTTCGGGGCTACGAAGTTCCTCCCCATCCTCAAAGAGTCATTTAATAATCCCCTTGAGGTAAAATAGAGGAGGTGTAGGTATGTGATCTTGTAATACACCAATTTTGAGTCCCCAGTTTAATAATGAAATTTGTTTAATTGATGAAAGGTCAAAGTGCTTATAAAACTGAAAAGGGTGGGAGTGCCTAGGAAAATATAATTCTTTGAACATTTTAATAAAAAAAGTACATTGTTGGATGAAAAACAGACAAGGACAAGAGTTATAGGGGGGAATGATTCCACGAGAGAGGGGGGAACCGAGGGGATAAACCTTTATGCTTTGTTTAATTAATTATCACCCATGTTTGTGTTGGGGGCATATGAGGAGGTGTATAAGTCCCTTGGGGAGACCAAGTTGGCCTTGGGGTTCCTAGATATTTAAACCCTATTCTTGGTTTCCTTGAGGTTCAATCCATTAGTGGTTTTTTTGGCCATTTTCATTGTGAACCAAATTTGTTTTGGAGTGATTTCTCTAATTCTCTCTTCTTTCTCATTCTTTTTTTTCCTGGGGAAAAGAGGAAACAAATTGTTGAAGGACAAAAACCATGGTTGGTTGGATGTAAGAATTACTAGTGTATTTCCAACCATAAATTGATTCATGTATGTCAGAGCTACATTGACATTCGATAAAATGTGTTCACAACTGCAAATCTTGAGAGTCCCAACATTGATATTCTTGACTAGATGCCCTAGAGCCCTAAAAAGAGGTGAACAACTTGAGGGACTACACGGAAGTGAAGGGGGTTCCTTCTCTTGGGTGGTGTAGTCTAGGGGAAGAGATTTGATGTACGTTGGATTGATGTGTGTTGAGTAAGCTTTGAGAGCTTGAGTGCTGACCTATTTGGGAATATGGGTGTCACTCTGGAACCCGTCATTGTGGATTCATAGCCCTATATCAGGGGTGACTTATTGTTGAGACTTGGAACACCAATGTCTAAGTTTGGGTGGAATTTCCTTGGTCTGCAACTAGTTGATGATTGTTTTTATCAAAGACAATGCTCTCTATCATGTGTTTCTCTTCTTGCATAATTATTTCCCTTGCATATTGATTATTATCTCTGAGATATGTATTAATAATGTGTCTTCTTGTTGGTTATTGTTGTGCATGGCATATTGTTCATTATTTCATAGTTTAACATGTATCTTTATTATTGTGTGTGTTTGTTTCACATTGCATTATTAGTTTTAATTATTAGAATTCAAAATCAGTTCAAGAAGAGGTTCTTGAGGTAACGTGGGATAGCCTACTGATGGTTGTGTACGTCACATATTGGTATCAAAGATGTAGGTTACAACAATGGACCCTTCAAGGGCCTACTACATGCCATGAAATAAGTTGTTGGAGGAGGTTTTGCTTGGAACATAAACATTTCTCAACATTCACAGTGAGAGGTTGGCCATTTATTTTTAGACTTATTGATATACTGTCAGGGATACCTATGGTAATGGTAAAAACCTACACGTGTCTAGTGATGGCGACACTTACACCAAGCTCATTTTCCAGATCTTTGTGTGCAAATTTGTGGTTAGATATGGAAATCATTTCCATCATTCTAGGGATGCTATGTGTTTTTGTGGTAATTATTGAGGATACTGTGTGAGTAGGGAGAGAAACCAAAACTTCATTGATTGTTTTCCTTGTGATATTAGTGTTTTCTTCTATGTTAGCAATTGTAAGCCATCGTCTGAACTGACTAGCTATGTACAAGGGACGATCCTCTTATCCATACACTTGTTGCTCCAAATCTCAACAACAAGTCACCCCCAAGCTGAGGCTATGAGTCCACAACACTACAAGGTAACACCTTCTAACAAAGGTTTTTGAAGAGGTTTCTAGTGTTACAAAATTTGGAATTTTTTTCAAAAAACCCTCAGCTACAACCTCCTCTATTGGTTGCAGAGGTTTTAACAGATGTTCCATATAACCTAAAAACATTGGGTAGGTGGATGTTGTAACCATTTTTTTTTCTAGTGCTTTTATTGTCAAAATGCATCGGTGCACCATTAAATAAAACACCCCGATGAGTACCTAAACATAAAATACATCAGAATGACCTTACATAAAATTACTTGGACGTACATAAAACCAAAAAATGCATCGGTGTGCCATTACATAAATTCTCGGTGTGGACATAAAACGAAAATGCATAGGTGTGCCATTACATGAAATGCCCCAGTGCATACATAAGATGAAAACAAGTTGGTTCTCCATTACATTACTTCCTCAATGCATATCTATGATGCAAATGCTTCGGGGCGATTATGGTTATTATGGCCCAAATTCCTATTTTGTTGTATGCAACTCCGGTGCACTTGTATTTTATGTTCATCTTGGTGCTTGTATAATTCGTACATTCTGGTACCTATATTACATATATATCACCGATGCCTTTACTTTTTTAAAACATTGGTGTTGTTATTATACTTAATAAATCTATGTGTATTTATCACATGCCCATTGTAAAATTTTAAAATGATATATATTATCACACATTTTATGCATTGGTGCTTCTGTATAATTAATATGCATTGCTGCTTCATTATGCTTAATATGCACCCCTGTGTATAACCCCTTAAAAAGAATTGATTTCTATGTTATTTCAGACACCATTTTGTGAGTTCATAAGAATGCACCAATATGTATATATTTTAATTAATTTTTTGTTTACAAATATTTTTTATAACAACACTGTTTTTTATATTTCTATTATTGCATTTGATATAATGATTGCATTAATCCATTATCCAACAAATTACACCTATGTTATTTGCAACAATGAAAATCATTCACACATTAATTAATCAATTATTTGCAACAATGTAAATTGTTCACATATTAATTAATCAACAATGCAACATTTTACAACATTTGACAATGCAATAAAATAAACAACCCATTTTATTATATATGAAGAAGAGACCCATTTTATTACATTTAATTATGTTCTCGAGTTGTGTGCATCCGTCATTTCTTGATCAATTTTAGGTGATATTGTACTTTGGTTATTTAAACAAATGTTTTCTTGTTGTACTTTTGGTTGACGTTCCAACTGCTCATCTTCCATCTACAAACATAGAAATAAAGTATAATAAGTAAATCTACATTTATAATATAGTAGAATATACATGATTGCGTAAATAAAAAGTTTACCATAGAAACAAGTGATTCATAAACCATACACATCGTTTCGAAGCCTTGCCTCATGTCGGCTAATACAAGGTTTTATGTTGGCTCCTCTCCTACTTTGTTTCCTACATGTTTAATATGCCATGAAAAATCATATTCGATATAATTAATATAAAAGGTTTCTTATTGGTCCATTAGTTATAAAACAAGGGAAGTTAAACAATATTGCTACTTACAAATTGTTCAATTAAACCCCAATACTTCAACATATACTCACATCCATCACTTAACCCAATGTTGACCAATTGTTTGGTTGGATCTTATTTGTATGTTAGCACCTATTAGAAGACATCCATGGATCAATGTAAATTAATTATTTAAATACAAATATCAAAACAAATATGATAACTTAAGTAATGCCAAAAATGTAAGTACTCACAAACTTTGTGATCAACCCTTTTTTTCCTTGTGGTCTTGTCTTATGTGTTGATTGGATTCCATTTTCTTTTCTTTTCTGCAACATAACAATTGAAAATTAGTATTTAATATGATAAATAAATTTGATGTACATAAAATAATAAATGAATGATCACATACCTCTGATGCACATTGTTGTTGGGATGCATCCTCTTGCGATGAAATTATGTTCATTTCTTTTACCATCTCCTTGTACACTCTTTTGGACATCTCTACTGACATGTATTAGATTTCCCCTCATTTGTCGCTTGGAATTTTCATAATCTTCCTGAAAAATGAAAAAAGAACAATAATTTTTTCTTAAATGGACATGAAAGTAAATATAGAAAAACATATTAATTTAGTAATTATTGGAACATATTATAGAAAAACATATTTAGTAATAATACCTTGTGTATGCTTCTTTTTTTCTATTGTAAGTTTTTTCTATTACAAGTCTCATGGGTCTCATTGACCATGGCTCTGGAAATACTTCTTGTATTATATGTAGAACCTAATTCTTGGAGTCACTGAATTAATTTTTGAATTGTAAGTGGAAATTATGTCTATACGTTCTTTCCACTATATCCCGCAAAGCTCTATAAAACAATTTTCCCCTGTTATTAACTTCAAGCACCACTCCATATGAACTGATGACCAAGTTATCATCATCATTTACATCCTTAACAATTTTTTTCCTCTTAGGACGAGATTCCATTCCCTCGCTATCGCCCCCTACATAACATTAAGAAAATGTGAAATCATGTGTTTAAAACTTGTTAGCGATTAATGTTAAGAAATTCATTTTTAGTAAAAGTCAAAGAAAAACTTAATGTTGATTACCTTTTGATCCACATGTTTCCTCTCTTTGCGACATTTCCATAAAGCGTTTACGCTTTTCTTCATTTAGATTGCAAACAATCTTATTGAGTTTCTTCAATTTTTTTCTCTGCATGACACACATTAACCAATACACATAATTAATTTAAATTTACAAATATTTCAAATATATTGACTTTTTAATAAAACTTAAAGAACTCATCACCCTCTCTTCTTGGGATGAGCTACCATTGCGCTCACTACAATAATATGTTTTCTTTGAACTTCTATCAACCATTTGGTATAAAAAAAACAGGAATCATCAAAAATATAAATTATAATTTTTTTACACAATCTAGTATTTTGGTGCACTTAATTAAATAGAATGCACCAAGGCATCAAATATATACACGCACCGAGGCATCAAACATATATTCACATCGGTCCATACTATTAGTCATTACACACTGCTAACCCATACACATATGATTTGGAAATCAAAATTATTTATTTTTTCGACCAATCGATGATTTTCACATATATACGCATTATGATGCACTTTTCTATACAATGAACACCGAGTTTCTACCTCTATACAATGTGCATTAGGGAGGTTTTATTGTATAGTGCGCATTGATTACCATGGAAAATTTTATTTAAAAAATCATTGACAATGACATGGTTGTCAGGGTTTGGGATCCGATGCAATGAGTGGTACCACTGCAACATATACTAAACGCCCCATATGCAACTAAATAAACCCTATAAAATTTATTGCTTAAAAAAATAAACCATATAAAAATCTATTGCTTAAAAAAAGAGGGGAACAAAAAAAAAACAAGAAATGTATGACTTCCAATATCGAAGGTAATTATGAAAACCCTTATATATTTTTTAACATGCATTGAAAATAGTTTGAATCAAATAGGGAAAGATTGAAATGATCAGTAGAATGAAATCACATACCTGAAATTTATTCTTTGCAGATTTGTATGTGTCCTACAGATCCCTTCCAAATTTGGATCTTCAAAAAAATCCACCCACTCCAAAGTCTTCGTGGTAAATCTCTCTTCCACAAATCTTCCCTCTAAATTTTGCAAAAAAAATGAAATAATGAATAATGTTTTAACTTATAAACAAATATGTTCTGAAGAATGAAATTTCCTCTCTTTTTTCGCAGTGTTTTTTCAATTTGCATGTAAAAAAACTTATTAAACCATATATTAAAAAAAAAAAATTTGTTGTCAAATCAGTGTGCCTCACCGATTCATGTGCACTGGTGCGGATATACTGAACAACGATCCGATACAAATTTTAACAAAAAAATATAAATGAAAACCTCCGCTATTAAAATTTATGGATATTTTTGTTTGCGGAGGTTCTAATAGATGTAATAGGTTAGTGCGTTTTATAGTTGGTCTCACCGATGCATTCTATATATATATATGCACCGGTGCGTTATAAAATAAATAAAATCACCGACACATTTTAATATCAGATTCATGTACATATTGATGATGGTTTTGGCTCAAATGTAGGGAAAAAAATCTTGTAATATCAAATGGTCAATATTTCAGATTCCAGATCATTCCATATCATTGCAAGTTTGTCAACTTCTCCCACATCATTTGAAATATGTCTATATTTTATTTGTAATTCATTTACCTGATTGAATTTATGTCATTTATGCATGTGCATTTGAATACTAGTTCATTGAATTTTGTAGGATCATATAATGGGATCGAGTTCGAATGAGCAAGATATTCCACCAATTCAAAAATGTTGTAAGTTCTTATCAGGAGAAATATACCATCGAGAAACATTTAATTAAAATAGATAGTTTCCTTACCTTGCCAATTGTAACATGCCATCTTCCAGCAACCTGCAACCCGAGTCAATAATATTACACAGTGAATTGGATCTCTTATATGACACACCAATGGTAAGTGTTTGTTCAAAATGTAAAGGGTTGAAGAAGAACCCTCGATGTGTCACCTTGTCTCATTGTATTAATGATTGAATACCCAAAGTTTATGGTCTAATACCTCCCACTGTGATTAATAATCCAATAGGTGATATATAAAAACATGTAGGAACACTTCCATATTCTCCTCATTTGAAAGTTCGAAGCTATATCAACTGTGTTTCACCCTAAATTGAAGAACCCGTCTCCTTCTGTTGAGTTAACATAGATTTCTTATAGTGAGCCAAAGTATGAGATCAATACTACCCAAAACATCACTACTAGGAGATCAAAAAATTTGTATGAGCTAAGAGAAAAAATGTCCAATTACACACCAAAGTATGTTCAATTGAGGTAGAAATGAATTTCCTCTTCATATCCATCTACAAAGTAAACACCAAACCTGTTACAACCAAACTTTGTATGACACTTGGTTGTCGTCCATGCCTGTGCCCGATGTTGGAACTGGATTCTCTTTTTGTGGTAATAGTTATATGATTTCCAATTCTAAAATAGATGTTGCAAATATTGGGTTATTTTTCCATTCACATGCATTCATTCCTCCCAAACAATTAGTGGCACTTATGCCATTTTTTGGTCCTCTTTATAGTTGTTTTGATTACTTGAATATTTTCAAATACAAACATAACATTTCCATGTATAATATGTGCATTAATAGTTATGCTTTTGGAAACTTTAATAGGAAAAACATGTTATATATAGAAAATCGTCCACAAATTCATAGGAATATACCAGGGTTCATAAATAGTTGTAGGGCCTTATTATTTAGTGCAAATTGTTCCTTTGAGGAACACTCCAAGGACAAAGAGTTGTTTATGAAAAGGAAGGCATCCAAATTTGTTGTTGTGCCTAGTTTCCAATAAACTATAACTTTCGTAGACCACCAACCGCTAGTAAAAAATTCCTTGCATTGGGCCTACCTTTAGACGTTCGTTTGGGGCATAAGAAAAATATGATTGAGTAATTGTATTTTTGGATTTTCAATGGAACTAATGTAAATGTATTGCTTAATTCGACATTTTCTTTATAAAGTGGTTGGTTGTATGTTACAATCATTACATAAAAGATTGTGACTAAGCTCCCTACAACTTCTATACATGGACTTTTGTTTCTTTTATTTATTGAGTTTTCTTAATATCTTTTATATTTTTAAATATTTATATAAAATTAATTTAATTCAATATTATTTTAACCTTAACAAATTAATTAATTTCTTCACTAACAAAATCAAATACTTACATTTCCTTATGAGGATATTCATATTTAGAAAAATCGATAATAGAACTTGTATTTCACTTGGGGGCCAAATATCCCATTTAGATGGGTCATGTGGTGGTTTTCTATCCCGGTTAATGGCCCATGAGCCATAGAAGCTTCATTTAGAACCTAATTCCCTCATTTTCCTTCTCCTACAATGGTCAATTCTCTGAGACCCACCCCTCATTTGAAAAACCTCTTAAGAGTGCCTAAGAGCTTCATTTAGGGTCCCAAGTCCTTTGAATTCCTACCCATACCATGATAAAGTCCCCCAAATCATCCCTCGAGTGAAAAACTCCTAATGGCATTCATCTCCCACTAACTGGCCCAAAATCCTATTTATAGATCTTAAGTGGTGGTTCAAGGCCTTGATCCTACCCCATAAGACTTAGAAGGTTCACATAGGGAATAAGATCCTTGTTTTCCTCACTAGACCATGGTTAAGGGATTGATATCCATACCTAGTGCACAAAACCTCCATGATGGCACTAGTATCCCACTCATAGACCATATATTCCCTCTATAGGGCATATATGGCAGTTCGAGGTTTCATTAGGGAGTAAAAAGTTCATATAGAATCAATTTTAAGGGAGTAATCCCATTATTAAATGTGGTATTTAATTTAAAATGATTGCATAAAAAAGTACAACCTTCAAAACTGTATCATATTTGTCAAAAGATTGATTTTTTATTCTTTAAAAAAAAAAAAAAACATCTATATATACACAACAAAAGTGTATAACAACAAAGTTGTAGATCACTTCAATATGTTTTCAATTATCTAAAGAGCAACAAAAATGGATGTTGGGAAAAAAAGTTGTAAGAAAATTGCAAATATTATTTTTCCCGTCAAAAGATTTATTTTTATATTATTTTGAAAATAAGAAAATACATATCAAGAAACATAGAAACTTAATAACATACAAGTTGTATATCTCTTCAAGATCTCTCCAAGTATGTAAATAATGCCAAAAATGGATGTTGGGATAAAATATTATAGGAAAATTACTAAATTACTCTTGATAAATTTTAGGGGTGGAAATTTATTATACAATTTATATATATTTTTGTTGAAAATAATGTGTTCCCATTATTAATGCATGCACATTTCTAAAGTGCATGAATGTTTATTTTAATTTTTATTTGGAAAACTTCAAAGTAGTCTGCATGGTAGTTCAAAATAAAATAAGGGTATTTTAAAAGGAACATGTGCACATTTTGAATAACATGCACATTTTCATACGAGAGCATGTTCCCAAATTCCCAGATGCCAATTTTTTAACCATCAACTTTATGCATGATCCCTTTTGTTTATTTCATAAACCACTTTGTGATGTTTTCATAAGTTAAAATTGACTATTGCAAGGTAACTATAAAAAGGTGTCAACATGATTGTTAAAGAAAGAACAACAACATAATATGGATTGGAAGATGTTTTTAGGGCTCATGAGCCATGCATAGGATCCCAAACAACCCTACATGCCCTCTAAAGGGAATATTTGGTGAATGAGTACAATATTAAGGATGTTATAATGCTTTTCTCTCCATAAAAGGGCATTATGGACCCTATACATGACATTAGGAGGAACACCAATATAGGGACTAAAATATGATTTAATGTCTCATGGGCCCTAGATATGGTCCCAAACCGACATAGGCCCTATAAAGGGAACATTTATCCCATGGATATGATATGTGCACCATTAAGATTTTTTCCACACTAATGATGATTTTCAAGGCCCTATTCACGCTTGGAGGATGAAAAACAATGTGGTAGGACATGAAGTGGCATTTTAGAATTCATGGGCCATCATGCATCGAGTTTGAAACCATCACAAGGGACATTTATAATGAACCCATTGATGCCACAACAACTCCCAATTAATTTTGTTTTTACAAGCAAAAGTAAAGGCCCCTTACTAAATATTTCATCCCTAATGCCTAATCCTCTATTGCTTGATCCTAATGTTAATTCTTTGTCTACCTTGAGAGAGGTGGGGGTTTGACCTTGATTGATGATTGTATTTGATGGAGGTTGGTTATCCCTTTTGATCTTATGATTCTAAATTTCTTCATGATAATTCTTTATCTATGATGCTTCATGGAAATTTGTATGATAGAATTGACACGTTATCCTCATACCTTTTGCAAATTCCAAAGTGCTTGATGATCCTATGTGGTTGCGGGTTTTGATGTTCTACTAATGATTTTTTTGAATGACTAATTCAATTTTTGCACCCTCTTTATTGCATGTTATAATTAATGTCTTCATCTTTATACTCTTGTATATGATAACACTCTCTTCAGTTTCAAACTCTTAGCTTGAGTCACAAAATCACTAATCCTTCTTTTGAGTTGGAGACTTGGCACAAACAATTTTCGGTAAACTTATCTACAACCACCCATGATTACCTTTTATAAGTTTGTTTGGAGGCAGGGAATATAATGCTTATGGTATAGTGACAAGTATCCTTTTAATCACATGATTGATCTCATCTTCTCTGTGGTTGCAGGAGCAGGTTCGTAGGATCACTTTCTTCACATGATTGCTTCGGCTTTGAGATGCATGTGGGGGAAATACCTTAATTGTCTTCCTCTTTCCTAGACCTATTTATATTCAGATTTTTTTTGTAATTTGAAGCCAATGACCATCATTATGGACTAAGCCTTGTCTTTCCCAAGCCTCATCCAAATTTGTTTTTTTATCACCATTACAACGATGAGGTTGAAGCTTTGATCCTTGTCCAAAACTTTGATCCTTACCAGGATATCCCTCATCGGGAAGTGATTTACCTTATCTTGTAGTTTCCTCGAGATCCTAAGCTCCCAAGGCTATTAGATCCACTTTTCTGCAGGCCTATCCCCAAGCCTCTTCAAATTGATCTCTATTGGGTTCCTCTTTCGGCCTTCCCTCTCCTCGAAAATCGAGGCCAAAATCCCATTGAGATTATTGGCTATAGGGCCTTCTCATGTTGTCACCCATTTATTTTCCACTATCCTTCACAATCAATATCACACATTGTGGTCTGGCATAAGGACGTATTCATTGACCTGATCATTTTCCCTATATTTGTGATCCTAGCATGTCTTCCCTCTGATATGTTCATATTGAATAGATTGGAATCTTTCATACGTCTGGTTGGCATCAATATCATCTTACCATTTATCACGATTTGTAATGTTGATTAATCCCATGATGTGTTGTCTTCATCCCCTTGGTCTTTGCTACGAATCCGACACCCTAACCTCTCTTAGGATGTTAGGGTGTCCAAATTCCCCCTCCTCCTCTTCGATTCTTTTCTTTAAACAAATATCATAGTTGGATTACACTTGTCAATAGATTTCCCATGACTATAACCATGTTAAGAACCAAACATCAATATAGCATAGAAAAACCTCAAGAAAAGTACTCAACGCCTTGAAAAAGAGATAATATCAGATAATAAGCCTCTTCGAGGGGGCAACCTCCTTTTACCCCACTTAAATGTTCAAGTACAAG
>ML776788.1:1301535-1330351 GCA_009831015.1 Picea engelmannii
TACTTTCGATTCACAAAAGTGTGAGATAAGAAAAGAAGGTTCAGGAAAATTGGTCGCTACAGCTGCAAGAACTTCAAGCAACATATATGTGTTAAGCGAAATTGAAAATGAAAAGTGTTGTCTAGGAAAGGAAGATGAAAGTTTGCTATGGCACAGAAGAATGGGTCACATGCATTTTGATAACCTTGCCAAAGTCAGCAAAAGAGATGCAGTCAGAGAAATTCCCCAGATCACGAAACCAACCAACACTTTATGCAAGTAATTCCAACAAGGAAAGCAAACAAAGACCATCTTCAAATCAAAGGAATATTCAACAATAAAACCACTGGAAATTGTGCATACTGATCTAGTTGGACCAGCTACAACAAAAGGCTTAAAAGGTGAGAGATACTTTATGTTATTATTTGATGATTATATAAGAATGACTGTAGTTTGCTTTCTCAAAAACAAATCAGAAGCTTTTGAAAATTTCAAGATCTACAAGGAAATGGTTGAAAATGAGATGGATTCAAGAATCAAATGCTTAAGATCAGATAATGGAGGAGAATTCACTTCAAAGGAATTTATGGACTATTGCAGCACTCATGGAATAAAAAGGCAATTCTCGGTCGCTAGGAAACCTCAACATAATGGAGCTGTTGAGAGAAAGAACAGGACAGTACAAGAAATGGCTCAAACAATGATAATGGATTCAAAGTTGACAGATATTTTTTGGACACAGGCAGTGCATACAACAATTCACATTCAAAACAGAGTAATTCTTAGAAACAACACTGATAAAACTCCCTACGATCTATGGAAAGGAAGACTAACAAATGTGAAACACTTCAAAGTTTTTGGAAGCAAATGCTACATCAAAAGAGAAGATGATAGAATGAGAAAGTTTGACTCTCGTGTGGACAAAGGAATACTTGTTGGTTACTCAAGTACAAGGAAAGCATACAACTGTTACAATATAAGATTAAACAAAATTGTGGAAAGAATCAACGTAACAATTGATGAAACAGGCAGACCATAATCAAAGAAAGAAGAAAACAAATCAATGGAACAACTTTTTGAAGAAGAAGATGAAAAAGAAGAAGAAGAGGAAGATGAAGATGAAGAGAATCCGACAGAAGTAGAAGAGCAAGTTCAACAAGTATCTCCAAAGACACCTAGCAAATGAGTACAGAAGAATCATCCTTCAGATCAGATTATTGGAATCAAAGATGCAGGAGTTGAGACTAGAAGAAAAATCCGTTCACCAGAACAAACACACCTAGCACTCTTATCTACAATTGAACCAAACTGTTTTGAATAAGCCAACAAGGATGAATTTTGGAATAAGGCCATGGATGAAGAATTGGATCAAATAGAGAAAAATGACACTTAGGAATTGGTTCCAAGACCAAAGAATAAGAATGTGATCGACACAAAATGGGTTTTCAGGAATAAATTGAATGAAGATGGACAAGTTACAAGGAACAAAGCTAGGCTGGTATGTAAAGGATATGCACAGATTGAAGGAATCAAATTTGAAGAGACATTTTCCCCAGTTGCTAGAATGGAAACAATCTGTTTGCTTTTAGCTTATGCATGCTCCAAGAATGTTAAAGTATATTAGATGGATGTAAAATTAACTTTTCTGAATGGGGAACTTGAAGAAGAAGTCTACATTGAACAACCAGAAGGATTTCAGATGTCAGAGAACACAGACTATGTGTGTAAATTAAAGAAGGCCTTGTATGGTCTAAAACAGGCTCCTAGAGCATGGTACTCCAGATTGGATAAGTATCTGCAACATGCAAGGTTTAGAAAAGGAAGTGCAGACATCAACCTCTACATCAAGGTAAGTCGAGGTAATATTTTATTAATTGAATTTTATGTTGATGATATTATTTTTGGTAGTGATGATGACAGGTTAAGCTAGAAATTTGCAAAAGACATGCAGAATGAATTTGAAATGTCGTTACATGGAGAACTATCCTTCTTTCTGGGACTTCAGATATGTCAAAGAAACCAAGGAATTTTTATTTCTCAAACCAAGTATATCCGAGAAATGCTAAAGAGGTTCAGAATGGAAGATTGCAAACCAGTTATCACTCCTATGCAAACCAGTTGTAAGTTGAGCAAATATGATGATTGAAATTCTACAGATCAGAAGCAATATAGGTCAATGATTGGCAGCCTACTATATGTGACAACATCTAGACCAGATGTAATGTAGGAAGTTGGATAGGTGGCATGATTTCAAGCAGCACCAAAGGAATCACATGTATTAGCAGTAAAGAGGATCTTCAAATATCTCAAAGAAATAGAAGAGTTTGGATTATGGTATCGAAAAGGAAAAGATCTATCACTTATTGCCTACACAGATGTAGATTGGGCAGGTTGTATTGATGACCGACGAAGCACCAGTGGAGCAAGGTTCTACTTAGGTGAGTGTTTGGTATCATGGCTAAGCAAGAAACAATCATCGTTATCTCTATCTACAGCCGAGGTAGAGTATATTGCATCAACAACATGTTGTACATAGGTTCTTTGGATGAAACAAACTTTGACATATATACAGGTTGAGTATGATGAGCCCATTCCAATATATTGTGATAATACAAGTGGCATCAATATCTCAAAAAACCTGGTGATGCACTCCAAGATGAAGCACATTCCAATCAAGTATCACTTTCTACGGGAACAGGTTGCAGAAAAGAACATCAGAGTTGAGTATGTGGGCAAAAAAGAACAAGTGGTAGACATCTTTACAAAACCACTTCCACGAGAAGCCTTTGAATATCTTTGCCAAAGACTTGGAGTTATTTCTAATCCAAAAATGAATGCTTTTTGAATACTTTTTGAATTCTTATCTTATATGTCTTAGATGTACATGAGGAAGCACCATAAGAGGACAGTCTGTCACGGGGAGCATCCCCAGATGGAAAGATACATTTACCATTGATGACAAAGGGGGAGATATTTATTAGATGCAGAGGACAGAGGCATGGTTCTAGGGAGAGCAGATTTATTAGATGCAGAGGATAGAGGCATGGTTCCAGAGGGGAGAATATTTATCAGATGCAGAGGACAAAGGCATGGTTCCAGGGGGAGCATGAGTGATATGATTTCAGTATTGCATCAGAGTGTTTCCATCAATGCCAAAGGGGGAGATTGTTCATTAAGGTTGGTTGTCATTGATGTCAACCCTTGAAGAAAGCCCCGTAGCACAAAGGTTTGGGTAATGAACCCAATATTGTTTGATGTAAATATGACTCATTATTGTTTTTTCATGGTTGATAAGAAGTAAATATGGATGAACTCCAAAGTGGTCCCCTTATGGTGAAAGCCCTCACGGGAAGACGCTTTGTGGAGTAAGAAAACCCATGCTTAATTGTGGAATAATGAGATGAAGGAAAGTGAATTTTTCAGGTAAAATATCCTAGATGGATAGTACTTGTAATTTCATTTCCAGTGGTATGTGGAACATCACATAATTACTCACGGTTAGAGAGTTATGGCCATGAGAAGTTGGAGACCCCAGGTTTGGGTAATGGACCCAAGTTTGTTTGATGGGTAATGGTATGAGTTATGATATATTTTTCGATAATACTATTCTATATGGATAGTACATTTCATGCCATTTCTTATGGTATGTAGAACGTCACATAACTCCTCACGGTTTGAGAGTTATGGCCTTACAAAGTTGGAGGACCCTCATATGTCATCTAGAATCCCCAAAAGGTCAAAGTAATCAAAGTGATTTAAGAGATTTTAAAAGTTAAATAATAAAGTGAAGTTATTAGTGTATTATAATTCAAAGTGAATACAAAATAAATAATTTCAATAATAAATTTAATGGAGAAATTATAAGTGGACCCAACCCTAAAATAAGGAAAGTGGGCCAAGTGACCTAGAATATGTTTTTAAGGAAGCTACTTGGAGAGTATAAATAAGAGGCAAGGCTCTCTCATTTGAATGACACTTGAGAATATTGAATATCTATAGGTTTCTGAGGTAAAAAAATTATATCTAAGCCAAAATTCTGAGGAAAGTGAAGAAAAGAAGGCCGAAATGCAAGGAAGGATAAATTCTTTTGATGGTGCTTCTAAGGTATGTTATTTACAGGTCATATCATCATTTTCACTATAAAGTTTTTTATATAATGATTCAGATCCAGAAATTACTATGCAAGTGATAAAACATATCCAAGTATATGTGGTAAAATATTTAGCTTGTGGGTCATTTTATTTTGGGATTTACACTCCGTGGAAAATAGGGTTTGTGGCCAGTCCCGAAACTAGTCAAAATCAAGTGTTTCGGGTAAAAACGTCATAACTTCTTCATAACAGATTCAAATTTAGTGAGAAAAAATGTGTTGGTTAGGGTCCAGTATCTAGTATTCTGGGTAACTATTTTAGATCAATTCATTAAACATTTTGTGCGGGGAACGCTCTACAAGGTCTCTCTCTAGAATAAGCCAGAATTTAGCAAGGTATGTCATTTTTGCTATAACTCCTTTTATGAGAGGTTCCAAGTAGTGACACTTGGAGGAATTTCATAAAAAACACTGAATAACAATGTGTATTAGTTTTAGATCTTTATACATTACAGGTTCAAATTTATGATTACTTCAAGTTAGTGTTGTTGACTAATCCAAAACTAGGCATGTGAGACTAAATAAAAGTTTGATGAAAATGATAGTCTCTTGTTTTTAAAGTTAAGGAAGGTTTGAAGGAATGTGATCATATACACTAGGTCTATTACAGAGCTACAAATCATATTTGGATGATGAAATTGATGAGGGCTTTTGGTTGTGGTACATGTTGAGTACATGGTTGAGACAAGTAGTTGATGAGTTAGCATACATACATGAGGTGTATAGTTGATGATTTTGGTACATGTTGATTAGTCATAGTTGATGAGTAGTTAACACATGATTTCTACATACTTGGTACATGGTTGGATGTACTTGTTTATGGTACGGGTTGATTACTAGTTGGTGCATGGTTGATGCACTTGTTTATGGTACAGGTTGATTACAAGTTGAGGTACAGGTTGATGCATGGTTCAGATTTATTGGTACAGGTTTACAACTATATATCTCACAGTGATAGTGTGACAGTGGTTCCATCATTCTACTTCTAGTTTAGGGTGGCAGGACGAGGCAAGGACAGGTGGTTGTAGCCACCTTCTAGTTGTAGCCGGAGAACATAGGGGGTTGTAGCCTCCTTCTAGTTGTAGCCAGAGAATTGAGGAGTTGGAGCTTCCCTCAAGTTGTAGCCTGAGAAACTAGGGGGTTTGGAGCCTCCTTCCAGTTGCAGCTGGAAAACAAAAGAAGTTGGTGCTTCCAATGAATGTAATTCTTCAAGACATATAAGAAAAACATTATGTGGTTTTCTCTCGATTTGGGTTTCAACGTAAAACACTGGTGTGTTTTGTATGTGTATGATTGTTCATTTGTTCATTGCTTATTTACTCTACAGTTATTGGATGATAATGCTTCATTGATATAACACTTGGATTATATGGTTAAAAGGGATTAAATTGCTCTATTACTGATTCACCCCCCCTCTTAGTAATCCAACACTTTGATCCTTACCAAGATATCCCTCAGTGAGAAGCAAGTTACCTTGGCTTGTAGTTTCCTATATATCCTAAGCTCCCAAAGCTATCAAATCCACTTTTCTCGCAGGCTTGTCTCTGAGCCTCTTTAGATTGATCTTTATCGGGTTCCTCTTACATCCTTCCCTATGCCCGAAAACCTAGGCCAAAATCCCATTGAGATTCTTGGTTGTAGGTCCTTCTCGTGTCGTCACCCACTACTTTTCTACTATCTATCACAATCAATATCATGCATTGTGGTATGGCATAAGGACCCATTCCTTGACGTGATCATTTTTTCTATCTTTGCGATCCTAGTAGGTATTCCCTCTAAGATGTTCACCTTAAATATATTGGCATGTGTCATACGCTTGGTTAGAATCGATATTCTATTACCATTTGTCACTATTTGTAATGTTGATTATCACGCGATGTGTCATCATCATCCCCTTGGTGGTATTTATGAACCCGACCCCCTAACCTCTCTTAGGTTGGTGGGGTGTCCAAATTTCCCCTCCTTCTCTTTGATTATTTTCTCTAAAAAAATATCATAGTTAGATTCCACTTGTCAAGATCTTTCTAACTACTATAACCATACTCAAATCCAAGTTCCGGATCAGAATTTATAGCCTTCTAAATTTCCAAGGAATTCATTCACTATTTTCCACCTCCTTTCCACATGTAATACATGTGGTTCCCTATCCTTAGTACCATCTGACGCGACACTAACATGGATGTTGGCGTGGCACTTTCCACTTGGCCCATTGGGCCCATGTTTAATCTTGGATCTCTCTTCATTGTTGGAATTCATCCACTCCAAACCTGATCATATCATTTTGACCATATCCTTTCAACGACAACCAATCCTTTCCAATCAATCTTTCTAACGATGATCAACCCTTTTTGATCAGGTCATTCTAACCATATCCTTCTGATGATGATCACCATTTTCTGATTAGATATGTTCTGATCAACCTTTTCAGACAATGATCAACCTGTTAGTACTAGAAGTCACACCTAGATTGTTGTAGGTGTAAGCCTAGTACCCATCAGAATATAAATGGATTGAATTGGTTTAAGTAGGTGGATCATCAATATTGGGAAAGGAAGAGGGAAACAAGTTAACTGCAGATCAATAGCTACCATTGGGAAAGGAGTCAGAAACACCCTATTCAATGAAGACAATCAAGATGCATAACAGACAAAAGGTTTTTTATAATTATGGGTAGAAGGATAGAGAATATGAAAAAAGGAAGAATATACATCGTACATAGATCCTTTCTGCAAACATATGAAATATTTCTTAAACAATAAACAATGATTTAATGGGAAAGATACAACAAATCCTCTGTTGTACATGAATCCATCAATCAATGGTAGTTATGATCCTCAAAACCTGCAATATATTCAAGCAAGAGGATGACAATAGAAATGGAAAACAAACAATACGATCTGGTAGCACAACTCTCATGGATCTTCAATAACATAAATGATTAAAACATGAATACCCTCAGGCTTACAAAAAAAAAGAAAAAAAAACTTGTTCCTCCAACTCTCTCCTCTCTTGGATCATGAATCCAACCCTTTCCTTATCAAAATCCCCTTCATATATAGTGAATGTTCTCTCTCTAATATAATGAGGTAAAAACCAAGGAGCTACATAGAATCCTCCTCCATTTAGGAGTCTGTTACAAAAGATTCCAACAAAAACATAACAAATTCCTATTTTTTGGGATCTTATCTATTGTGATAAATGTCTTTTGAAATAGGTCATGTTGCTTGATCTGGTGATAGAACACATGTCCCTCATGTCCAACTACCTCCTAGGAAACCATTAAAACCCCCTCAGACAAGTGGCATCCCTCCTACAGGTTGGATTTATCAAACTGTTATAGTTCGCAGTGCCTTTGACAACATGCCCTATGAACTTTCCTATAGGTAATGATTTAAACTTTTCTCCCAAATGATGAATTGGGTCAGGCTGATTTTTTTCAGCAATTCTATGACATTATGATTCGTATCCAAAAAACATTTCAGAAGAACCCAGATTAGAATTTAAAATTTATGGTGAAATATTGAGTCTGTTGTGTACTAATTTGCTACAAATTGTCCCAAAATACCAGTTCGCAATGCCTTTGACAACACATGCTGCGAACTTTCCTGTAGGTGCATGTTTACCTCCAAAATCATTCCAAAATTTAAAAATTGCATAAAGAAGTTGGGAAAAAACTTCCAGAGCCTGCTACAAACCTCTTGAAACATGAATTAACCTTGGAGAAATCTTATGAAGATGCTAAATTTATTTCAAGACCCAAAATCATCACTTAAGTTGTAATTGTATGCACACCAACAATTGGAGGATGAACAGGCTGCAAGTAGGAGGTGAGAAAAGAAGAAAATAAATCCAAATTGGATGAGGCTGTAGACAGGCATAATTGAAGCAACTCTATGTAAAATAAAGGGTTTGCAGTGCACAGTTTGCAATGCATAGTAAAATAGTGGATAAGGTTACTGTTGCAAGATGAAACTGTAAATTGCTTCTTTGGTATAACAAACTTGAAAATGACCAGGGTTTAGGATACCAATGTTGACCCCTATTTATTTCATGATAATGAATACTATCATGACACCAAGACTCTTACATGGACTAAGGTCATAATTTTTTACTCTTGAACATTTCATGTGCTAACACAACCCTTTCCAATCAACTCCACTCCAATCAACCTTTTCCGACGACGATCAACCCTTTTCGATCAAATTTGTTCCGATTAACTTCGTTTCGATCAACATTTTTCGATAAAGACCAACTCTTTTGATCAGGTCATTCCCTACCTGACCAACCCATTTCTGATAACATATTTCTAACCATATCCTTTTGATAATAACCCTTTCTTATTAGGTCATTCCTGATATGACCACCTCTTTTCGACATGACCAACTCTTTTTTACCAGACATTCGCGCATCATTTTCAAACGGGCATATCTTGGGCTACAAGAGTCATAATTGATCCCATGATACCATGTTGGAAAGGTATCGATCAAAGGAATGCATTGGTTGATGTATTTATGCCAAAAAAGTAACAAAAACTTCATAAATTGCTAAAAAAAAAAATAGGCCACGAATTTGGGGGAAATGGACTGTGCAAACTTCAGAAAACCATATCCAAAGCTACATGCAACAAAATAATTCTCAGGATAGCTTGATGGAAATCCAAGACATATAAGAAGAATATTAGATGATTTTAATTTCTAGGATAATGACAAAAATTCCAATAATAACTCAAGGAACAAAAGACGTCGCCAATGGACAGAGTTAATAATTGTTTTTTAATGAGTATCATTTGTATATTGCTTTAGGGAGAAAATAAACAGCTAGGATTCTCTTCAAATTTTGTTTGTAACTCTCACATGTTCATGTTAAAAAATGTAAAATAAATTTGAAATGTGAAGTGAAAAAACTAAAGGAAAACGAAGTGAACAATCACTAGATTTGAAGAGTTTCTCTTGTAGACTTATAAAAGAAGACTCATTAGATGTAATAGAGGAATTTTTCCCATTGTGTGGACTTTGAATACTATTATTTAGGGATATATGAAGAGCATAAGACATTTTTTAAGTCATAACTAATTTTAAATACTTATGATTCTCATGTTGTCGTGATTTCTAATGAGTGCATGGATGATGTTATAGGTCTCTTCTTCAACTATTTGAGATGATACATGTGGATTCCTTAGAACGAAACCCACCTGTGTATGCCTATGTTCTCTCTACTGCTTGACCTATATGATCTCTAGATGAAAGTTCTTCTTCATCTATCCAATATCTTGAACCACATTCCTTCGTGATTCAATACTCTATGCGTCGACTCTCTCAACACAACGCCTGATCAAGTGTAATCCTTGTTCCTCTTGAATCACCTTCCTTCATGATCCAAGCACTCAAGCAAAGGGTTTGACTAACCTGGAAAGGTTTGAACCGTTGTACGACTAGTTTTGCACATTTTTCTAGGTATCCACAACTTTCCCTTCTGTAACCCACAAATATCCATGATTTTCTCCACTGTGACCCGCAGATGTCTACGAAAAACCTATATACAAATATCCATACAATCCAACACTCTCTTGTGGCTTCCTTCGAATGAAACCCACTTGCGTATGCCTATGTTCTCTCTTCTCCATGACTTGTATGATCTCTAGATGGAATTCCTTCTTCACCTATCCAATATCTTGAACCACAGTCCTTCTTGATCCAATACTCTATGTGTCAACTCTCTCAACACAACTCCTGATCAAGTGTAACCCTTGGTCCTCTTGAATCACCATTATTCACGATACAAGCACGCAAGCATAGGTCCTTCTCTACTCTTGAGTGTGACCTTGGAGACTCCACACTAGAAAAGGTCATCCTTTTGTATTTGTGTGAATTGTATCTTCTCCTTCACCCTAGGATTGCTTTTATAATCATGAATTACAATCTATTTCTAATCTCACTTGAGATTTAGATTACATGCAAAGATTGGATACTAAGATTACATGCTAAGTACTTTTATCACTTTCCTTAAATAAATCAACTAATTAATTACATAAAATAATTTTACTTTAATAATTCCTCTAATTAAAATAAATTCAAGAGTAGAAGGCCTTGGACAATTTCCACGCGTCTAGACACATAGACCTGTGCAAAAATACCTGTCTGATGCTATCACTAACATCAAAATTAATCAACCCCCATGTTACCAATAACTATGGGATGTGACCACTCACACCCACCCTCTTACATGTATTCAATGATTGGATTTGGGAACACTCAATCATAAATTAGAAGGTTCATATACCAATAGAAAATTTAGGAAAATGGGTTGAATTAATATACATGGGTAGTTCCCCCTTGGACCCCTCTTGGCCATTCTCTTAGAACCTCCCCTCTCTTCTCTTCTCCTCTAGACTGAATAGATCTCTAGGTGAAATTTCTTCTTCATCCCATGCTAAGATCTCTGTGAGAAAAAATCCTTCTTTTCTCTATCTATGAGTTCTCATGTGGCTCAGATCTCTAGATGGAAGTCCTTCTCCAACTATCTGAGATATCCTTTCTGACCTCTTGGCCTCCTTTCATTTATCAACAAACCATCCTGCTAAAACTTCACCCCCAAGTCACCCCCAAGCTAAGGCTATTAATCTAACAATTGGACATGCAAACCACAAAATGTGAGAGCGGATACATGCTTTTCATTGATAATAATACTAAATTCGTTGCACTCTTCGAGTGTTAAAATTCAAACCCCAAATATCACACAAACGCAAATTCAAACCCCAAATTCAAATAGAAGATATACATATATACACGGAGGGGACATCTGTAACGCAAAATAGATATACACTTTCATATAACACTTGCAGTTTATTCCCACATGCGTAACACAAAATAGATATACACCTTTCATATACGGAGTTGATAGCTTAAGTTAATGTCTCTTCGGAGACATCCGATAAAATTGGAACGATATAGAGAAGATTAGCATGGCCCCTGCACAAGGATGACATGCACAAATCGAGAAATGGTCCAATTTTTTTGATGTTTTCGCCGAGAAATTTAATATTTATTGTTTCTTTTGATGTTTTCGCCGGGAAATTTAATATTTGTTTTTTCTTTTGATGTTTTCCCTGTGAAATTTAATATTTGTTGTTTCTTTTGATGTTTTCGATGGGAAATTTAATATTTATTGTTTCTTTGATGCTTTGCAATTCTCAACTTAATAAACTTGTTGCCTTAGTCAATTGTTTATTGTTTAATGTCATATATTTTGTACAATATTTTTATCATTTCTTTCTTCAGGAAATATTTATAGCATTGCACGTATTTCTTCCTCTGTTTAGATTTACTAAATGAAACATAATGGACTAGAGCCTCTGTTTTGGTTTATTAAATTAAAGGTAATGGATTAGAAATTTTGGGCGAAGCTGTTGGTTTGAATCACATTCCTACTGGTGATGCTAACAATATGACACCTAAAGAGGCTAAGAGAGTAGGCAAGAGCGTGAACATGATATGAAATATAATACTACTCATTAACGAAAAATCATATTTGGGAATTGGTACCTCTTCCGTCGGGGAATAGTGTTGTTTCCATGATGTAAATTGATCTACAAAATCATTTTCTCTTTGGTTGCAAGTATTGAGAACCATAACAATTACTTGGTCGCTCATGGATGAATCTTTTCAAAAGAAGATGTCATTTGATCTTTTGTTGCCAAGATAGATGCGATTTTGATTGTTTGTTCACTTGCTGCTAGTTAGATTTGTGGTCGTCAATGTTCCATTTCAAAAACATGATATCATTGCACTGAGAGTAGCGAGGTGCATCTACAACATAGTATATGTGTCACGTTTCTAATGTCTATAAGCTAAAATGAAAATAATTACTTTGTAAAAAAGAAAAAAAAAGAACCATAATTATAATAAAAAAAGCCAACCATAATAATCATTAATTAAAAAAACAGACTATAATAATAATAATATATCCAACTTTGCTTATGGTCAATGATTCTTTATGTGTTTATTTAGTATCAAGGATGAGAGAGATTTGATCTTCAAATTGAGACCCTTTTTCATTGGATCCAAGGGAATGTTCATGTCCCATTGGACTCTAGACTTTGATCCAGATATAAAGATCTATGTTTCCCCTGTGTGGGGTCAGGCTGTCACACCTCCCTATAATCTTCTGGGATGAATCCACTCTTAAAGACATTGCTGACAAGCTGGGTCATTATATCGACCACACCGAGCCAAAAGAAAATATATATTCTTGTGCTAGAATTTGTGTGGAAATCGATGATCTTGAGAAGGGCCTTCAGGAGGCGGTGCAACTCAATATAGGGGGGCTTGAGCCATGTACGAGCCCTCGATTATGTGTTGATCTCTTTCAATGCAATACTTGTCACGAGTATGGAAATTTCACAAAGAGTTTCCCACAAACCCAAGAATAATAAATACCACAAGATTAATGGATGTTTACGATATGAAATAAGAACCCCAACATGAGGACAAGTCAGTCTAAAACACAAATCTTTGAGAAAGGGCCCACCTTACAAGTAGGAGTATCTTGTTGAGAGTGAATGGGTATTTTATATCAACCACACCAAGCCAAAAGCAAATATATATTCTTGTGCCAGAATTTGTGTGAAAATCGATGATCTCGAGAAGGGCCTTCGGGAGGAGGTGCAACTCAATATAGGGGGCTTGAGCCATGTATGAGCCCTCGACTATGTGTTGATCCATTTCAATGAAATACTTGTCATGAGTATGGAAATTTCACAAAGAGTTTCCCACAAACACAAGAATAAGAAATACCACAAGATTAATGGATGTTTACGATAAGAAATAAGAACCCCAACATGAGGACAACTTAGTCTAAAACACTAATCTTTGAGAAAGGGCCCACCTTACAAGTAGGAGTATCTTGCTGAGAGTGAATGGGTATTTTATACATAATCTGATTGGTCCAAGTCATTGGACATTAGCAAGCCACTTGTAATTGATGAAGTAAAGTTGAGGGATTGTTGGCCAAACTACTGGAAGTAGATTTCCTGCAAATCTAAATTGTGTGGAAGCTTTCTCCAAATAAAGCATTGTTGATTAGATTGTTGAAGTGTGAAGAGTAAAAAAAGAAGAAGGGGAAACCCCTATTTATAAAAATAGAGAGAGAACCCCTAATTTAAATACTAATTTACTAATACAAGTAAGTAGGCTTATCAATTTAATATTACAAGTAATTATGCTTATCAAATTACTACTGTGAGATGATGACTCTCAAACTGGTGTTGAGGCTGTAGAAGAGTTTGGAACATCTCAAATTCAATTTTTTGGTGACTCACTTCTTCTAATATAATGGATGTTTTATTTCATGCGAATCATTGAAATATTTTAAGGACTTTAGAGTATTAATATGTTGGGAACCTTTCATGTATACTTTTTATTTATTGCTTCACTATGTTATGAGCTAGTGTCTTACTTTAACTTTATAAGTTTGCTTATGCTCCTATGAATGGTCTTGAACTGCAAGAATAATTGCTATTCAATAATAGTCATCTAAATGGGAGAGTCTACCAACAAAGACTCAAAAACACCACCTCTTGAAGTTCTATTGTAAAGAACCTAACACAACAACCCAAAATGTTTCTTTCTCATACACAAAAAAATTACAGAAACACACGTGCTAAATTATCCATGTAATTAACAATATATTCAAGAACTAGAATGAAACCATATAAACACATAGCAACATAATTTGAATTAACATTTATACACAACGAAAATAATCATGTAAATAAAATTGTGAACTTGTCTTGAATTCTTGAATCGACTAGCTACATACAAGGACGACCCTCCTAGCCATATGCTTGTAGCTCCAAATCCCAATAGCAAGACACCCTTTAGCTAAGGCTACGAGTCCACAACAATACAAGGAAAACACCTTCTAGCAAAGCTTTTTGTGGAGATTTTTAGTGTTACAAAATTTGGCAAAATTAAAAAAAAAAAACTTGTTACAACCTCCTGTATTGGACACAGAGGTTTTAACGGATGTTGCATATAACTAAAAACAAATTGGGCAGGTGGAGGTTGTAGTAGATGTTTGTTTTTTCCGTTATTTTGTTTTCAAAATGCATAGGTGTGCCATTAAATAAAATTCCCTAGTGCATACCTAAACATAAAACACACCAAAATGACCTTACATAAAATGCCTTGGACTTACATAAAACCAAAAAACACATCGGTGTTCCATTACATAAATTTCGGTGTGGAAATAAAATGAAAACTCACTAGTGTTCCATTACATGAAATGCCCCAGTGCACACATAAGACGAAAACGTGTTGGTTCGCCATTACATTACTGCCCCAGTACATACTTATAACACAAATGCTCTGGGGCGGTTATGGTTACTACGCCCTAGATACCCATTTTGTTGTATGTGCTTGTATTTTATGTCTATCCCGGTGCTTGTATAATTTGTACACTCAGGTGCCTATATTACATATAGATCATTGATGCGTTCAATTTTTTTAAAACACCGATGTTGTTGTTATATTTAAAAAACCAATGTGTATTTATCACATGCCCACTGTAAAATTTTAAAACGATAAATATTGTCACATGTTTCTGTATAATTAATATGCATTGATGTTTCATTATGCTTAATATGCACTGGCGCATATAACCCCTTAAAAATTATTGATTTCTATATTATTTTAGGCACCATTTTGTGAGTTCATAAGAATGCATGGATATGTATATATTTTAATTAATTATTTTTCTTACAAATATTTTTTATAATAATATTGTTTTTTATATTCTATTATTGTATTTTGATATAATGATTGCATTAATGCCTTATCCAACATATTACATCTCTGTTATTTGCAACAATTTAAATCATTCACATATTAATTAATCAATAACACAACATTTTACAACATTTGACAATGCAATAAAATAACAAACTGATTTTATTATATATAAATAAGAGACCCATGGTCATACAAAATAGGACAATGTAAAGGTCCACGATAATCAAAATGGAACCAATATGTGATTGTTACAGTTATTGGTAACATGTCCTCATGTTGGGACATTATGTCCACTACATTAAGCAAAAATATCCATGATTTTTACAGACTGATATTACAAAACATACAACTTGCAGTAACATTCAATTATATTGACTGTCATCATCACTTGAATTGCTATCATTGCTCGAGATGTGTGCATCCCTCATTTCTTGATAAGTTTTAGGTGATATTGTACTTTTGTTATTTAAACAAATGTTTTCTTGTTTGACTTCTGGTTGGCGTTCTAACTTCTCATATTCCATCTACAAACATAGAAATAAAGTGTAATAAGTAAATCTACATTTATAATATAGTATAATATACAAGTTTGTGTAAATAAAAAAGTGTACCATAACAATGAGTGATTCATAAACCATACACATCATTTCGAAACCTTGCCTCATGTCAGTTAACACAAGATTTTATGTTGGCTCCTCTCCACACTTTGTTTCCTACATGTTTAATACACCATAACAAAGCATATTTGATGTAATTAATATAAGGTTTTTTATTGTTCCATTAGTTATAAAACAAGGGAAGTTAAACAATATTGCTACTTAAAAATGGTTCAATTAAACCTCAATACTTCAACATGTAATCACATCTCTCACTTAAACCAATGTTGATCAACTGTTCTGTTGGATTTTATTTGTATGTTAGCACCTATTAGAAAACATCCATGGATTAATGTAAATTAATTATTTAAATATAAATATCAAAACAAATATGAAAACTTAAGTGATGTCAAAAACGTAAGTACTCACAAACTTTCTGATCAACCCTTTTTTTCCTTGTCGTCCTGTCTTATGTGTTGATTGGGTTCCAATTTGTTTTCTTTTCTACAAAAAAACAATTGAAAATTAGTATTTAATATGATAAATAAATTCGATGTACATAAACGAATAAATGAATGATCACATACCTTTGATGCATGTTGTTGGGATGCATCCTCCGATTATGCAACAATTATATTCATTTTTTCTACCATCTCCTTGTACACTCTTTTGGACATCCCTACTAGCATGTATTGGATTTCCCCTCATTTGTCACTTGGAATTTTCATAATCTTCCTGAAAAACAAAAAAACACAATATTTTTTTCTTAAATGGATATACAAGTAAATATAGCAAAACATAGTAATTTGGTAATTATTGGAATATATTATAGAAAAACATGATTAGTAATAATACCTTTTATATGATTCTTTTTTGTTATTGTAATTGTTTGCTATTGCAAGTCTCATGGGTCTCATTGACCATGGCTCCAGAAATGCTTCTTGTAGTGTACACATAACCTGATTCTTAGAGTCACTAGATTGATTTTTGTATTGTAAGTGGAAATTGTGTCATACGTTCTTTCCACTATATCCCTAAAATCTATGTAAAACAATTTTCCCCTCTTATTAACTTCAAGCACTAACTCCAGATGAATTGATGACCAAATCATCATCATCATTTACGTCCTTAACAATTTTTGTCCTCTTAGGATGAGATTCCATTCCCTTGCTATCAGTCCCTGCATAACATTAAAAATTTTTGATATTGAGTGTTTAAAACTTGTTAGTGATTAATGTTAAGAAATTAATTTTTAGTAAAAGTCAAATAAAAACATAATGTTGATTACCTTTCGATCCACTTGTTTACTCTCTTTGCAACATTTCCATAAATATTTTATGCACTTTTTCACTCAGATTGCGAACAATCTTATCAAGTTTTTTCTCTGCATGACACACATTAACCAATACACATAATTAATTTAAACTTACAAATATTTCAAATATATTAAATTTTTAATAAAATTGAAAGAAATTGTGTCCCTCTCTTCTTGGGATGAGCTACCATTGCGCTCGCTGCAATAAGATGTTTTCTTTGAACTTATATCTACCATATTGTATAAAACAAAATAAAAAATCATCAGAAATATAAATTATGAAATTTTTACACAATCTAGTATTTCGGTGTGCTTAATTAAATAAAACGCACTGAGGCATCACATATCTATGCGTACTAAGGAATCAAACATATATTTGCACCGTTTCATACTATTAGTCATTGCGCACTGCTAACCTGTACGCATATGATTCAAAAAACAATATTATTTATTTTTTTGACCAATCGGTGCTTTTCACAGATATATGTGCCTCAATGAGCTTTTCTATACAATAAATTTTCTTTATAAACATGTTTAATCAACATATTGTATCTTGCCAAAAATTAAACAATTCGCCTTGAAGAAGAATTTAACATTATATGACATTATAGTTATAAGTTTTCACAATTATAATCCAAAGTAAATGATTTCATAAAACTAAAGTTAAACATTATATGGCAACTCTAAATTCTAATGAGTGATACATCTTAAATTTAATTTAAAAACGAAGAAATCATTAGCGTACGTATAATAAATTTTATAAATCAAACAACAACATGATTCAAAAAACAAAATATACATGTGTGCTATATGGTTTATAGCGCACCAATACGATTGAAAGAACACCATAGCGGTTGTTACGTAAAAATGCATCGAGAAACAATTTAATTGACAAAGTACAGATGCAAACTTACACAATTAAATATTTTCAAAGGTTGTGATTTACGGAGGCAATCACTCTTTGGTGTCTCTCATAATTTAGTGCATGGACTCGATCCTCTGTCACTTCCTTAGTTCTATGCCTCACATCTCCTCCTCTGCAGGCTGCTCGACTTTCTCCAAGATACCATCCTCGTTATTCTTGTAGCCATAATATGAACTGGCATCAATTCACTTGTAGATCACATACCTACACCTCCTCTTCTTCACCTCTAGGGGACTTATTGAATAACTCTTTTAGGATGGGGAGGAATTTCATAACCCTAAAGTATCTATAGTCGAGGACCTTATCGGTGGCACTGAGCACATCAACTTTGTTCCCTTTCAAGTTCGTGATCTTGGACCCTACTTTGGCATAATTAGGACCATCTATGTCTATGATTGAAGCTTCCCAATGTCCCTTTTCCATGTTTAGAAAGAAAGGACCCTGGTGGATGTCTTAATTATAATACTATGTCAATCTCAAGAATGACCTAAGCTCCATATTGTACATTTAATAGAATTTAAGAATCACATTTGGAAAAACAACCGATGATCCATAAGCTTTGTCAGCATGCCTTTTCGCTATATATATATATATATATATATAACAAAAAGCAGAGAAAATTTATATTAAAAGAGTTGCGAATAATCGAAAGAGAAGTACAAAAATTGATTTGCAGGACCTGTAATTACAAAAATTGCCTCCCAGTAGGTATGTGGTGAGTGGTGGCAAGACTTTTTTCTATTCTAGAGCCGATAAGAACTTTTACAGTAAAGATCATACAGTAAGAGCCTAACAAAAAAACTATTAAACAAAGCATACACTTAAATATTGTACGCGTCCGGTGCTAGAGGTTCTCCTTCTGCTGATAGCCTCATATTTAGGTCCAGTCATGACTGAGGACCAAGAGAAGTGTTTACATCAGAGATGGCTATAGAAGATGTTGGGGAAGCTGAAGGTGAAATAGGGCCAGCCCCAAACTGAAGAACTTCTATATGTTGCCTTAGTGCCTCACACTTGTCCTTTTTCCACTGATTCTCTACTCGATGTTGGATGGTGATTTATGTTATGTATAGGAATTGAGTTGAAAGGGCTCTGAGCTGAATTTGCAGATTTTGCACCGTATTAACCAATTCCTCATGCTCTTCCACTGAGATGGCGCATTGGCTGCCTGTGTTCCTTCTCATTTTGCTGGGATTTCTATCACTGCATTTCTGAATTATGAAAGAACCGATATCTATGATCGGAGGAGGGGTAGAGTTATCTCTCTTTTTATGAGTATGAAACAGGCCCATGTAATGCTCCATGCTTTTTCTGATATGTTCCATCATCTATGCTAGATTCAAAGGATGATTTTGTTTTCCCGTTTCTGGATGGACACACGAGCTGATATCATGCCCTCTGTTGATTCTGGTATTTCTTACATTGCCCGAATTAAATGGATAGTACTCCCATGGAGTCATGATAAGGGCTATGGAGATGGATATTACAATTGATTGCTAGAATATGGCATGTTACAATCTTCTAGCAACCAATTATACAAGTTTGTCTTGGAAATTCTATCTTGACTTCAAAGAGCTATTCAATAATCCCCAAAAGGAGAAGAGGAGGAGGTCTATGTATGTGATATACAAGTGAGTTGACACCAATTATTATGGAAACAAGGATGACGAGAACAATATCTTGGAGAAAGTCAAGTGGCCTGCAAAGGAGGAGATGTGGGATAGATATCTAAGGGAGTGACAAAGGATGAAGTCTATCTAGAGGCAAGTCGAGTTGATTATCAAGAGAGGGAATGTTGTTTCCATTAATAAGGTCCTATTAGAGGAAGATGAGGATGTGTCAGAAGAAATGAGAGAGCGGGACAAGGGGAACCAACAATAGAGACAGTGAAAGTTTGTTGCCCATGTTCCCCTTCTGTATGAGATAGTGATCGAGTGCATGGTTGTGGAGAATAAGAAAGATGATTAGCTTCTTAGTAAGTACACATGTGAGAATATCATGGAGGATAAATCCAAGGCCAAGGAAATTCTTAATATTTAGCGATAAATATACAATATGGACTTAGGTCATTCTTGATGCTGACAAAATATTATAATTAATAAATCCACCAACATCCTTTTGTCTTGAATATGGAAAATGGGCACTAGGAAGTTTCGATCGTAGAGTTTGGTAGTCATAATTATACTAAAGTAGGGGTCAAGATGATGAACTTGGAAGGGAATGAAGTTGATGTGCCCGGTGCCACAGGAAAGGTTATAGATACTTCGAGGATACAAGAAAAACACCTTCTAGAGGAGGTTTTTCCAGAGCTTTTTAGTGTTAAAAAATTTGGAAAAATTTTCAAAAAAACCTCCACTACAATCTCCTCTATTGGTTGCGGAGGTTTTAACGGATGTTCCATATAACTAAAAAAAATTGGGTGGGTTGAGGTTGTAGAGGATTTTTGTTTATTCAATGATTTTATTGTCAAAATGCACTGGTGCGTCATTAAATAAAACGTCGTGGTGCATACCTAAACATAAAACCAAAAATCGCAGTGGTGTGCCATTACATAAATTTCCGGTGCAGACATAAAATGAAAACGCATGAGTGTGCCATTACATGGAATGCCCGAGTGCATACATAAGATGAAAATGTGTTGGTTCACCATTGCATTACTTCCCTGATGCATACCAATGACACACAAGATCTGTGGTGGTTATGGTTATTACACCCTAGATTCCCATTTTGTTGTATGCCCCCTGATTGTTGGAAGATGGCATGTTACAATCTTGTAGCAACCAATTTTACAAGTGTGGTTAGAAAATTCCTCCCCGACATCAAAGAGCTAGTCAACAAGATCTGAAAGTTAAAGAAGAGGAGGTCTATGCATGTGATATACAAGCAAATTGAAACTAGTTATTATGGCGACAAGGATTACGAGAACAATATATTGAAGAATTTCGAGTGACCTATAGAGGAGGAGATGCGGACCATAGTGTTGATGGAGTGGCATAGGATCGAGTCTATCTAGAGGCATACCAAGTTTGTGATCAAGAGTGGATATGTCGTTGTCATTAAGTTGGTCCTATTCGAGGAAGAAAAGGATGTGGTGGAAGAAATGGGAGAGAAGGACAAGGGAAACCAACAATAGAGACAACGAGAGTTTGTTTCCCATGTTCCCCTTCTATATGACAAATCGATAAAGTGCATGGTTATGGAGAAGAAGAAACATGATGAGATTCTTAGTATGTACATGGGTGAGGATCTCATGGAGGAGTAGGCCGAGACCAAGGCAATGATTAATATTTAGAAATAAGAAATGTTGACAAAGCCAATGGATCATTGATTGTTTTTCCAAATGCGATTATTTACTTCTATTAAATATAAAATATGGATCTTAGGTCATTCTTGATGTTGACATAGTGTTATAATTAAGACATCCACCAAGGTCCTTTCTTGATGAATAAGGAAAAGGGGCACTAGGAAGCTCTGATCGTAGAGATTGGTAGTCCTAATTATGCCAAAGTAGGGGCCAAGATGACGAACTTGGAAGGGAATGAAGTTGATGTTTCTGGTGCCATGGGCAAGGGCCCCAATTATAGATACTTCAGGGCTACAAAGTTCCTCCCAATCCTCAAAGATTTATTCAATAACTTCCCCCTCGAGGTGAAAAAGAGGAGGTGTAGGTATGTGATATTGTAATACCCCAGTTTTGAGTCCCCCGTTTAATAATGTAATTTGTGTATTTGATGAAAGTTCAGAGTGCCTATAAAATTGAAAAGGGGCAGAGTGCCTAGGAAAATTTAATTCTTTGAACATTTTAATAATAAAATTACATCATTGGCTGCAATATAGACAAGGACAAGAGTTATAGGGGGTTATGATTCCATGAGAGAGGGGGGAACTGAGGAGATAAACCTTTATGCTTTGTTTAATTAATTATCGCCCATGTTTGTGTTGGGGGGAATATGAGGGGGTGTATGAGTCTCTTGGGGAGACCATGTTGGCCTTGGGGTGCCTGGATATTTAAACCCTATTCTTGGTTTCCTTAGAGTTCAAATAGTTAGTGGGTTGGTTGGCCATTTTCATTGTGAACCAAATTCATTTTGGAGTGATTTATTTAATTCTCTCTTCTTTCTCATTCTTGTTTTTCTTGTGGAAAAGAGGAATCAAATTGTTGAAGGACAACAACCATGGTTGGTTGGATATAAAAATTACTAGTGTATTTACAACCATGAATTTATGTCTCGGTGTCTCAATGCATATGAATTCGATAAACCTTGTTCACAACTTTGAATCCTAAGAGTCCCAACATTGATATTCTTGACTAGATGCACTGGAGCCCTCGAAAGAGGTGAACAATTTGAGGGACTGCATGGCAGTGAAGGGGGTTCATTCTCTTGGGTGGTGTAGGCTAGGGGAAGAGAGATGGTTTACTTTGGATTGTTGTGTGTTGAGAAACCTTTGAGAGCTTAAGTGTTAACCATTTTGGGAAGCTGAGTGTCACTCTGGAACTTGTCCTTGTGGATTCATAGCCCTGGCTCGGGGGTGACCTACTGTTGAGGCTTGGAACAACAATGTCTAAGGTTGGGTGGACCGTCCTTGGTATGCATCCAATTGGTGATTGGTTTTATCAAATACAAGTTCTCTCTTCCATGTGTTTCTCTTCTTGCATAATTATTTATTTTGTGTATTGATTATTATCTCTAAGATATGTATTAATAATGTGTTTTCTTTTTGGTTATTGTTGTGCATGGAATATTGTTCATTCTTTCATAGTTTAACATGGATCTTGATGATTTCACGTGTTTATTTCATGTTTCTTTATTAATTTTAGTTATTAGAATTCGAATTCAGTTCAAGAAGAGGTTATTGATGTAGTGTGGCCTAGTCTGTTGGTGGTTGGGTACATCATATATTGGTATCATAGTTGTAGGTTACAACACCAGACCCTTCAAGGGCCTGCTACATAGGACATAAGTTGTTGGAGGAGGGTTTTCTTGGAATGAAAACATTTCTCAACACTCATAGTGAGAAGTTCACCATTTCTTTTCAAACTTATTGGTATACCATTAGGGATGCCTATGGTAATGGTAAAAACCCTGTGCATTTTTTGTGATGGCCACACTACTAGCAAGATCATTTTCATGATCGTTGTGTGTGATCTTTTTGTCAGAGATTGAAATTGTTTCCATCATTGCAGGGATGGTATGTTTTCTTATGGGAATTATTGAGGATATTGTTTGAGTAGGGAGAGAAACCAGAACTTTATTGATTGGTGTCCTTGCCATACTAGTATTTTCTTCTATGTTAGAAACTGCAAGCCACCATCTGATCGATTTGGAGAACTGAATCGAAAATTAGGCCAAGTAAGAAAAAAAAAACAACTCTCAACAATCATCGATGGAGCCTCCACATGGGTTATCCTCCATTGATCTGTGATGGAGTTACCTTTTCTTTATCCTACATGCATGTGGAAGAGACCAAATGAATCGTTTATAAGCTTAAGGAAATGCTCTATCACTTGTGTGTTAAAAGGGAATCACAAAACCTTGTGGAGCCATGTGCAATATAAAATTTTGGCTACGGTAGTATGGTGGGCCAGTGGAATACAGTAGCCCAATGGGTCTATGGAACAAAATAGATTGGAGCATTGATATGTGTATATTGCAACATGAATACGATTCTCAGTGAACTGATACCCCAGTGGATCAATGTCTAGTGGGCCGATATCCAGTGAGATGATACTCGATACCCTGGTGGGTTGATGCCCCGGTAGGACAGTGGCTGAGGATACATCATATTCCATGTCATTTCCATGTTATAAACCATATTTAAGGTGTCGTTTAGTTAGCCAATGGGAAGTGGACATGTGTCATCATTGAGTGGGTAGATCGAGGAATGGGATGTATGTTCCCTCGAACATAAGGTTAGAATCCAATTGTCGGATCTAGGAGGATGAGATATCTAGTCTATTGATATTTTATTCAAATATAATAAGGGATTTCATCTCCCTAGATTAATTGAACCCCTAAACCCTGGAAGTTCCCAGGCTCATTTCCCTTTTGACATCCCGATTAACCAATACCTAGTGGGTTGATGCCCCGATGGATCGATATCCCGGTGGGTCTATGGTGTATGTTGTGTTAGAAGATATGTCATCCAACACACATGGAATGGGTCCATGCAGAGGCCACATCAGATAGAAAGACTCCTACTGAGGGAAAATTCCCAGAAAAATTCAAAAGGGCATAAATTTTTCTCCGGGCTCGGAATTGAGCAAACAAATAGTCATTGGAAATTTCTAGGAGAAAGGAATATAGCTATGCACCTTGTTGGATTTTACTCTTCTAATTTATCATTCATCTACTCTTATCCTATCTTACTATCATAGATTGACCCAGGTTCATATTTAACAAGCTCCCAACAAAAATCCCTCTAAAACTATCGAGCCCTCTAGTAAACCAGAAGGCAACACAACACACAGAGTGTACTGCAAAGTCTCACCCGAGATAGCTCTATGGGTGGTAGCAATACTCAGGTGTTTACAACCTCGGAATGAGTGGATATCTGTGGTTTTATTCTGTAATATTTATTTATTCAGTTTAACATCAGAGAAATCATCTTATTCATGCATGTGAAATATCATATCTAACTAGTCACTTTATTCATTCATCTAACATTCAACACTTAACAATAATAGAGACACATACATTTAATCACATAACACATGTGTTACCGTGGTTCACCCCCTCCTAAGATACATCCACAAAGATCTGGCTCTCAATCTCTTTATTATGGTTTAGTAATATGTCACGCTGTGCATGCTTACAATCTTGGATCTTACACTCTCAACAGGCTCCTTAATCCCTGTGAGGCTGACTAGATCGCACCAGGTTCCTCAGCTTGTGATCTAACCGTCAGGATCGAGTCAGTCACTTCTTATCTAGCTCACCATCTTACTGAATAGTAACGTTCTTAAAAATCTCTACCATCTCCCTTTTCCTCCTCCTAAGTACTACTTATTTATATTCTTGGCTCATCAGCCATTACAATACATTGAAAAAACCCCAACCCTAGCGTCATTAGGTCTTCCTTGCATGCTCACCTCACATGCTTCCCTCACACATGTTGCTTTTCCTTCCAGCAGTCCTTTCTTCCTTTCATGCTTCTCTTCCAAAAAATATCCTTTCTGCTGACTGGGTCTGCATCCAACAGACCCCCAACACTAACATGTGGCTCATCCCAAGCCACCTAAGCTTTGTGCTCTTCTTCAACAGATCCTGCGAGAGTATGGAACTTGTCTATGAGTTCCCTTTCTTGTGTTTGAGCCTGCACGGTCTTTTCTCTGAGCGCGCCCAATATTTGTGCTATAATCTCCTTGTTGATCGTCTCTATGCACTCGACCCGAGTTTGCACCATGTTCTTCTTTGAATCCTCTGCTTGTGCAATTACTTCCACTGCTAGCTCTTGGAGAGGTTCCATTTGGCCTTTTCGATCCTTCTTTTATGTTTGTGTAGCTATGAGCTCTGCTTGCAGCTTCTTCATGTCTTGTACTCCTTTGAGGCGCTCAATGATCTTCATCATTTTCTACCTCTGCTTGAGGTCTTGGATAGATGCTCTTATATTTTCCTCTTCCTGGTCCCACTACTGGACCTATTGATCCTCATCCATCTTTTTCCATAGCTGTGCTGCTCTATCGAACAAGTCAACAACTGCACTGACTTGTCATTCCATTTCCTCCTTATTCCCTACTTCTTCCTGCTTCCTTTATTGCTTCAACTCTAGGGGAGTGGTAGGGATGAGTTGTTCCTAGAGGTTCTCAATCTCCTACCTGTATTGATCGATTATTTTCACAATCTGATCAATTTTATTAGTTGTCGCGGGCTTTGATATTTGCACAATTTTTGGAATTCTGTCGTAGGCTACAACCAATACCTGATAGATCCTATCTGCATGATATTTCTTGTCTTTGGTCTCGATCTTGACTTGCTCGAGAACCAAATCCAACTCTTCTCTGCTATCCTTGGTGTGCTGCAATTCTGTTGCATCTATGCGTGCGCACAAATGCACCTCCTGTGGGACACTGACCTACAATTTATATATCACCTTGGTTGGTATCCACCCCATTGCCAACTGTATTTGTGATAGTTATTTAAAGGGTGTCTAGCCTACAATATCATCCATGTGTAGCATGCTAGGTGTAATGTGAAAATTTGATCTCGCATGTGCTATCATCTGGATCATATCCTGCTTGCTCGGCGTAGCCTTGGCTTCTGCTTCTGATGTTGTGGGGAATGACTCTGTTCCTCTGCCCACCCTCTGTGTTTCTCTAATCTGACTAGGAGATGCCTCATGTAAGCCAGCTCATCCTGAATATGGTCCCTTTGGTGTTGGGCATCTTCAAATTCCTCAAATTCCTGGTCATGGAATCTTTCAGCCATGAGGTCTGCATCATCCTCAATGATTGTATATTCCGGTGGAGTTTTGTGTGCCTTAGCCTTCTTTCATGCACCCCCAATGTGTATTATTGGCCTCTTGGTCTGGCCTTGTTACTATTGGGTAGCACTTGATGTGGTCCCCTGTGCTTTCTCAGCCTCTTTTTCCTATTCCTATGGTTCCTGGTTGGTGTCCTTTGTCCCCGCCTGGGTACCTTTCTTTGGTGCACCCCCTTTCTTTTTTTGTGTCGGCTTCTGAGTTGGATTTGTCTTCTTGGGTGTAGTTTTATCTCTAAAAGGTATTTGTTCTTCCCCTTCATTAGACTCCTTATCCATGGGCATATCTTGAATAAGAACTGGAACTCTCCAGTCATCTTGCCAATCCTTGATGATTATCTCTACATCCTCTTCTTTGACACAATATCACAGTTGTAGCCATTCCTTCTGGGGATACCTTCATTCTTGGATCTAGATGGTATTCCTGGTTTCTTTGAAATTGGCGATGTCTTGATATTGCATGACCACTTCTGGAATAATCCGCCAAGTGCTGGCAATGCTTTCTTGCAGATCGTTGTAATACCCTGCGAACATGCCTGCATTTGCACTTTTGGTTTTGGAGTCCAAAGTGCTCCCGAACGATATGTATTGTGTTACATGACAATGAGTGGTTTGATCACAAAAGTATGTATACTTAGGCTCCCTCCATGCAACCAAGGAGATCATGATGAGTAGCCAAGAGTAGTGGAACACTATCCCCAGGTCCTGCGTATCTTTGCAGTCCTCAATGAATAGTTTTAACAAGTATGGGGCCCAGCTGAGCATAGTGCCCTCTGTGCACTATACTACAACTGTGATGACCCTGGAATTCCTCCTTGAGTTACTTCCTAAGAAACTTGCATGCCATGAGTTTGGTGACCCGCCTTGTTGTTGTGTCACTGATGCACTTAATGATGATTCTGCGTGACCCTCTTTCTATGTCATATGTCCTCTTCATCTCCTCTGCAAACAACTTCTCCTTTATCTTGTCGTCAAGGAACTATGTGGGACTCTCCCCTTGAGATGAAATCCTTGTAATAAAAGAAATGATCTCTAGTCTATCGAGATAGGCTCTTCCACCTATAGGTATCCTCCGTGGGTAACTTCCATCAACTACTTGACGCAGTTATATACGTCGTGACCCCTTCCAAAATGTGGGATATCCAATAGGTTTAGAATCTTGGTGTTGGCTAGTCCGAGATCCCAATGTTTTGGTTGGAAAATTGGATCGTTGAAGGGTCCTATACCCACGCTATCTAGGTAAAATTTCTTTGAAAACTCAGAAAACTAGTCCACGTCGGTCACATCGTGGTTCGAGTACCACAGTTTTTCCATGCATCCTAATAGGTTAGTTGTGATACACACCCCTTCCGGAATGCGTGGTAATACTATGGTTGTTGCAGCCTTCTTGCACAGTGATCTTTCTACTGGCTGCTTTCCCTTATGCTATGGTGGTTGACTTGAGGTTCTAACCTCCATTGTTCTCTCCTCTGTATATGCCTCTGGCTGACCAGTGACATATTATACTATACCCTCCCATTTCTGATCTGACGCTGTTGTGTGTGACCTTTCTGGCGTGACTACTTCTGTTTGGTTTGAGACTGTCCCATTAACCCTCAGAGCCTCTTCAGGTTTTTCAGGGTACAAAGGATTGTCTGCGTCCTTGGCCTACTAGATCTGTCCCACTTCTGACATATCAATGTCCATTCCCATTGTTTTTGTTTTTTATGTTTCCTCCACCACCGGTCTGGGGCTCGCTAGTTCCATATTGGGTGAAGGGATTTCTTCCAAGTTGATGAATTCATTAGTTTGGGCGGGTTCCTGTTTGATTCCCTATGGTTTTTATGGTGATCTAATGTTTCTTCAAGGTCATTTGTAGGTCTGTCTCAACGCACCTATCTTTGATGGTGACATGGTGGTTAAGATGGTCTCTACCAAGCTAGTTCGTTCTATGACTCTTGCAAACTCGATCTCTGCTCCGTATACTTAGTTGCTTTGTACTTTGCTCAATTTCACAATAAACCTTCTGATACCTACGTGATTTCCTTATATAGAAATCGTGTGAAACTTATCAGAGAAGTTACCCGAGCTGTGGTTTGAATTAATTGGTGCTTCCTGCGTACCTTCCATTGAATTCCCCTGACATCGCTATTACACATTATTTTCGTCATCCCTATGATCATTAATGATGTAAACCTATCTGTTGCCTTCAAAGGGGTCAGTGGCCTGAGTTCCTAAAGAGAGAAGGGAGAAGAACTTTTCCTGAGAAAAGAAGTTGCATTTTATTATGTAAAAACCTTATAAAAAATGAAGTTCGCAGGTTGCTATATAGGTAGGGTGCGAGAATGACCCATTCTCGCAGGTTGCACTATAGCCAGGGTGCGAGGTGTTCGCGGGTTTCTCTATAGCTAGGGTGCGAGAATTCCAGCACGTGGTAAAAATGATCGTTTTCTCGAATCTTCTAGAAGGAGAAGCTTCTATGGTGAGGTGGCATCCGAATGGTTTGGATCTTACTCGCTTTCATGATTTAGTGGGATCATCCTAACCTCCTCACCTTATCCTCTTCAACTTATAAAAGGAGAGGAGTTCTCATGGAGAAAGTTAGCTT
>ML776788.1:1336728-1351446 GCA_009831015.1 Picea engelmannii
GTTCCCTACACACACTCGACAAAGTATTTTAGCTATCACTCTGTTCTAACTTCATACTTTGGGGGGCTCTCTGTTACACATTATTTTCATCATCCCTATGATTGTTAATGATGTAAACCTATCTGTTGCCTTCAAAGGGGTCAGTGGCCTGAGTTCCTAAAGAGAGAAGGGAGAAGAACTTTTCCTGAGAAAAGAAGTTGCATTTTCTTATGTAAAAACCTTATAAAAAATGAAGTTCGCAGGTTGCTATATAGGCAGGGTGCGAGAATGACCCATTCTCGCAGATTGCACTATAGCCAGGGTGCGAGGTGTTCGTAGGTTTCTCTATAGCTAGGGTGCGAGAATTCCAGCACGTGGGAAAAATTATCGTTTTCTCGAATCTTCTAGAAGGAGAAGCTTCTATGGTGAGGTGGCATCCGAATGGTTTGGATCTTACTCGCTTTCATGATTTAGTGGGATCATCCTAACCTCCTCACCTTATCCTCTTCAACTTATAAAAGGAGAGGAGTTCTCATGGAGAAAGTTAGCTTTTGGTTAGCTTGAGCTTGGGTTAGCTTTGTTGGTTCATGAGCTTGTTCTTGATTGGCTTGGAATTATCAGCTTGGTTAGAGTGGCTTTGAGATTTTCTTTGTCAAGATAGATTGTGAGTAGCTATCAGATCTATGGTTTCAAAATCCTTGGAGAAAGAAGTGTGTGGGGAATGAAGGACAGTTGGAAGGGACCTTACGACATCAAGGCCATGGTTGTAATTTCTCTTTCACATTTAATATGATACAGTAATATGATTCTTTCCCATAAAGCTAATGTCACTTTATTGTATAACTCCTTGATCATATACATAGATTAATTGTTGAATATATTGAGTTGTCTTCACTTCGATTGGTTTGTATTGTTGTGGTCTTGATGACACAAGAGCATTGGAGTGAAGCTGGAACAACAAAGACCAAATGAAGCGATCATAAGGTATGTTCATGATTCTTGCCTCCTAGTTCATTCAATAGTTGAAATCTAGGGAAAGAGTATTATTCTATCTTGCTTTGTTCTAGATCCAGGTGGATCTAGGGAGATCGGTTTGTGTCTGCACTTACGGATTTATCCAATAACAATCGCTAATTGGAGCGATTAATGCGATGTCCCATCGATTTTTCTTGTCATTCAATTTTGCTAGACACTATGATTTGGCGCCTATTTGTTGTAACCTCCATTTTTCCCATTTTTTGGATTTTTCTGACCATTGGTCCTTTTTCCAATGCGTTAACTATTCCAAGTGCATGTTATGTTGTTTGGCCAGTGTGCGTGGACATTTATTTTCATCACGTTATGTATCCTTTAGCTGGGTGTTGTCCTCTTATGTCTAGCGCAGTAACCCCTCTGTTGTTGTGCACAGTCCTTTGTTGTCTCGTGCATTTTTTTTAAGTGCTAGGAGGTTGACTGCCCCTATACAGTTTCAGTCGACTCCCATTGATCATTTCTCTAAGTTCTATTCCTCCCAAGTTCTTCAACTATACAACTCCCCCATCTATGACAACCTTTACTTCATATGGTCCTAACCAATGCATTCTGAGTTTTCCTGGGTGTTGAAGAGATTTACTATAGTATACCAAAATTAGGTCTCCCTCCTTGAAATGTTTCCTCTTAATATGTCTATCATTCCAAGATTTGTCCCTTGATTTCTATACCTCTTGGTGAAACCCTTTTAGTATCATATCTTCTTCCATGATCATCAATTGACTTATCCTTTCTTGTATTGTGCCTTGCTTTGTCATGTTTGTAATTACTACTACGTGTAGACTAGGTACCAAAAATTCCAATGGCACCATTGCTTCTTGTCCATACACCAATCTAAATGGTGTATTCCCTATCAATTTTTTGCATGTGGTCATGTATGCCCACAATACTACTGGTATCTTCAAGTCCCAATCATCCCTGTTGACATTGTAAATATTTGTCGGTGAATTCTCTAGGATCTTATTAAAGGCTTCCACTGTTCAATTTGCTTGAGGATGATATGGTGTACTCTTTTGATGATAAAATGTGAACTCCTTAGTCATAGCCTTAATAGTGATGTTAATGAAGTGAGTTCCTTGGTCACTCATCAAAATCCTTAGGCATCCAAATATAGTGATCACTTGCTCAAAAAAGAAGTGTGTTGTTGTCTCTGCACTGCAGTATTTTATTGGTGTTGCTTCTACCCATATTGTTAAGTACTCTATCTCAATAATAATATACCTTTCTCCTGACCTTTTTGTTGGTGGGTTAATTGGTCCCACAAATTCTATTGCCCATTTTTAGAATACCTGCAAGGTTACTTGTGGCCTTAGGGGAATCTCATCCCATCTATTAGGTTTACCAACCCTCTGACACACATCACATCTTTGGCAGTAGTCCTTTGAGTCTCTATGAACAGTCGACCACCATAGTCCCATGATCAATGCCTTTTGCACGATAGATTTTCCTGCATAATGTCCTCTTGCTATTCCCTCATGGTACTATGCTAAAATCCTAGGTATTTCATGTTCTATTATGCATCTTCTCAAGATGTTGTTTGCACCCATATTATATAAGTGTCCTGCAATCAATTGATAGTTTGCAACTTTGACTACCAGATTTTTCTTCTGCTTAGTGTTGAATTCGTGTGGTGTAGTCCCTGTACTAATGTATTGAATGATGTCTACATAATATTCATCAGCTACTTAGACTGAAAATAACTGTGCATCAGGAAATTTGTCCTCTATATTCGTAGGTTCCTCTCCATTGGTGATCCTTGACAGGTGATCAGGTCCTACATTCAACTTCCCTAGTTTCACTATCACTTCGAAGTCAAATTATTGGAACAACAATAACCATCTACAAATTCTCCCCCCCAACTCTGGCTTGTTGATGAGGTATTTTAGATCTGAATGGTCTGTAAACATCTTGAAATGTTTTCCCAATAAGTAATGTATGAACTTCTGAAGCGCATAGACCATATATAAGCCTTCTCTCTCCGTGGTATTTTAATTCTTCTCCGACTCTGACAATTTTATGCTATAAAATGCTATAGGATGGTCCAATTCCCCTGCTCCTGGTTGTGCCAGAATAGTCCCAAGTGTTATGGATGATGCATCTACATCCACATGGAATGTCTTTTCCCAATCTGGGAATACTAGTATTGGTGCAACTACCATCTTCTCTTTTAGAGTGTTCAATCCTCGTTGATAGTCCTCATTCCAGTGGAACTTGCTATCTTTTCTCAACAGTTTCTCCATTGGCGTATTAATCTACACATACCCTTTTGTGAATTTTCAGTAGTATCATGTGTGTCCCAATGTTTCTCTTAACTGACATACTGATTTTGGTGGTGGTATATTAACAATTACTGCAATCTTGGAAGGATCTACTAGCAAGCCTTGTTTGCATACTATATGGCCCAATAATATCCCAAAGGGTGTTCCGAAGACACACTTCTTGATGTTTAACGATATCTAACACTGCCAACATCTTTTTAAAATCAAACTCAACACCTCTACATGGTATTTCAATAGTCTGTAGATTGTCCAATCATCCATATATACCTCTAGAAACTGGTGGATGAATTCTTTGAATGCAACTATGACTACTTTGGAAAATATTGTTGGTGCATTATTCAGTCCAAACATCATGATTGTGTACTGGTAGGACCCCCATTCTGTGGAAAACATGGTCTTGTACCTGTCTTCGAGGGCTATATTTATTTGATGGTAGCCCTAGAATCCGTCAGTGAATGAGTAAGCTTCCTAACCTCGTACATTATCCAACATCTCATCTTTGAAAGGAGTAGGGAAAGGGTCATGTAGGAAAGCATCATTCAACTCCCTCAGGTCGACACATATCCTTATCCCTCCCTGATTCTTCTCCTAAACTACCATAGGGATTACCCATTCAGATTCCTCTACTGGTTCTATGATTCCAACCTCCAACATCCTGTCAATTTCAGCTTTCACTTTTTTCTTATATATTGGGTTTAGTCTATATGGTCTATGTCTGATTGGTCTTGCCTCATATCTAAGAGGTATATTCATTTCCCCTAGCTATCCTACTATTCCTTTCATTATGTGAATGTTGTTGGGACAAGTCACTGTACTCACGCAGTAACTCTGTTATGCTTTATATTGTTTGATCATCCCAGTAGTCTCCAATGCTGGCCATTTTTGGATTCTCACTTGTCCCAATGTTGACTTTCTTCACCTTGATACAAAAAAAATAATTATGATTCCATAGGTGGACCTTCCACTTATATTTCACCGTCAACTTTCGTTATCTGAATGTTTCATGGGTCATCTTCATCTGGTGCTTCCTCCTGCACATAGTAGCATGACAATAGTTCCTTTAATGTATGTTTTTTTTGTTGTTGGTCTTCTGTCATGAGTTCAACTTCTGATTATTTAATGAATATCACCCCTATGATTCATTTAAGTGCTAAGTCTATGTTGGGGTTCTCATTTTCAAATAAGAAAGTGACTATAAACTTTTGTTGTAATACTTTCTAGTCTGTAGTTCCTTTGTGCAATTCCTGGTCTGTATACCTGTTTGTTGGAATCCCTTCTAATCTATGAATAAAATGATGAGGCCATTCCTCTGGAGGTGTCATCCTTCATAGAATTATTCACTTCTCCAATTGTTCTTCTAGTGCCCCTTGTCCGTCATATTTCTTTAGTTTCTTGGTTTCATGTTCTACGCCAAATCTGATGTGCAGTAACCACTTACATTGGTACCGATCCTTAACTGTCTCTTTGTGCGCACCCCACCATATTGCGGGTGTTTCCTTCAGTGCTATATCTAGGGATAAGAGCCTTTTATTTTCTAACACTTCACCTTCATATCATGTTAAGAATTCTTCTAATTCATTCACCCCATGGAAGCCAGGAGGTTCCCTTATCTCTGTACCTACCCATCTGACTGAATGGTATATTCTTACACATCTTCTTGTGGAGACTTCATGTAACTTTTTTTGCCGATTCTCTAAGCCTGTATTTGAGTCTGACACGCATGACGTGATACTTCTCCAACTGAGTAATCCATATGCAGTTGGATTCACGTAATATTCTTCTCGCACAGTTTTTCTGTACAACTGGTTAATTTCCTCTAGGTCTAAACAAGTGGGTTCGAAAAACCTTTCCCCTTCTAATGGATCCAATGGCACAATGAATCTGTATTATCCTGACACAAATTCCATTTTCCTCATCTTTAAGTTGATTATGGCCTGATTTTCAAATGCCCAATCCAAGCCAAGCAATGTCGGATAAGGTGTTGTGCCATCCACTATCTCTATCACTTCAAAATCAGCTTTAGTGCACACTCCATCTAGATCTATTGTCACCCCCTCTAGTCTTCCAATTGGTAGAAATTTGTGCTGATTTGCTAGTTTCGACTGAACCTGTGAATATCCTAGTGTGGGCTCTCCCATACATTGCCATGTCTTCTTGGGTAATACATTTACTTTGGATCCTAAATCCAGTATAGTATCTCCCATGTTGAAATCTCCAATGTTGGCGTTCAGTCTGAATTATCTTCTTGTTCTCCTCCTTATATGCAGATGATTAACTCTTTTCTGTTCTAGATTTCCTTCTAACTTTGTGCTACATCATTCTAGCATATTTTGTAACACTTTAACAGATGATGGATCATTTAGTAGTTTAACACAGGATTTAAACAAACCCCTTAATCATACTTACTTTTTCGAGGGACTGTGCTTCTTTGCTATGATCCAACGATGGAGGCATCTCGTACATTGGTACTTCCTGAGTATGTTGCACAGTTGATGTTGATGCAATGTATGGCTTCAAGAATTCTTGTCGGGCCTGCTTAAATATCTTATTTTCATTCTGTGCATCAAACTGCTTCTTCGGTTCAACATTCTTCTTCACCCATTGGTGTTGTGATGGATCTTGTATTACTACGTCATTTCATGTCTTAGATCCTCCCTGCATAACTATGTTGATGTTTCTTCCATCATCCCTTGCTTCAATCAAAATCCACTAAACATTCTGATTTTTTTAATTTCTATTTTCCTGGATCTTCCCCAATAGTGTTGGACATTCTTCTGTGTCATGATATGATGTGCGAAAATACATACATGTCGCAAGTGGAAGTGGACATTATATTGCATAGTGTCATGTTTGTTGATAGTTGTGGCATACCACGGGTCCTCTAACTTTTCAAAATCATCCTCTTCCTCTTCCTCTACCTCTGTAGCCAACTCGATCTCCTCGTGGTGCATTGTACTGGGGTTCCTGGTTATACTGTGCAGGGTTATAGTGTGGTTTTGCGGTAATGTACCATGGTTTCACATTGTTATATTATTGATGTGCAGTGTTATACAGAGTTGGTACTTGGTTAAACTGTGGTGCAGCTTTCCCAGTCATCATTTATTCTTGCACCCTATAAGCATCTGATGTTCTTTCCTTCATCAGGTCCATGGTCTTGCAATCCTTGTTGTCATGGCCTACTGACTTGAAAATTTTGCAATATGAACTCTTAGGAACTTTCTGGTATTTTTGCATCATTGGGAAGTGGTATGGATCATTTCTATGTTTCTTACAGATCTCACACCATAGTCCTCCTATTGGAAATGGGTTTGGCAGTCCTGCTACCATGTACTGCCTGAATGTTGGGCATTCATTCTTATGCTGTCCTTCTGTCCTACATGTGGTACATGAAACAAATTCTCTTTTGTCCTTACCTTTGTTCTGGTTTAGCTGGAATGTTAATTTATTCAGATCCTCCTTCATCTCCTCTATGGTTGGATTAGTATTCTAATATTGGTTCTCTTCTAGTTGTAGGGCTGCATGTAGAGCCTCTGCCTAGGTTTGAAACTTATGTTGTCGCAAAGGGTATTTCAAGTGTGGTAGCAATGAATTGAAAAAAAAATGCCTATGACACATATATGTCATGACATACTTTATCTTTCCCTTCAATCATTTGAATCTCTGGTCAATATCCCATACATATTCTCCTGGTTTCTATGTAATCTCTATCATCTCATTCATGTATTGATCCTCTGATCTAGGTTTATGGAATTCATTTATCAATAGATTTTTGATATCTCCAATCATTTTGGTTTTCCCTGGCATACTATTTGCAGCTAAAATCATGTACCAATCCAGTACATGATCTCTTAGTGTGATAGATAACTATGCAAGTTTAGTGTCCTCATCTATGATCTGTTTTGCTTCCCATATCTTTTCACAAATAAACAAGTGTTTCTCAGGGTCCTCTGACATCTCTCCTTTAAATTCTGGTAACCTGATGGTGGGATAATGTCCTACCATCCTTAATGCTGAACTACTACATCCATGCAATGTAGATACTTGACTAATGCTTCCTGAACTGGTTCCCCCAGTTGTTGTTCCATGTGTAGATGTACTTCCTGCTGTCTTCCTCCTCTTGAAATTTAGTTGTCTAAATGGTGGTGTTCTTCTTGGTGTATTTGTCACACATGGATTTATGGGTTCCACACTGACACTGATATGGATAGGAGTGATACCCTCTATTCCCGCTCTTAGACCTCTCATCTTCCTCTCATATGTCGTGCACAAGATTTCCTCAATCTGCTCCACATCCCGAAGATCCTCTACCTCTTCTTCATCACTTTCCAAGCCTTCCCTCACAACTACAAATCTCTTCTTAGTGTTCATCTTATATTGGTAGGGTACTCCACTGCGCATTCTTCTAGTTGTTTACGTGATATTCTTGATCTGGTCTTCATCCATCATAATTGGGTCCAAGGCCTCCTCCTTCTTACTTTTATCCATTTCTCCCTCCATCTCTCCTTCTCCTGTCAGTGCTTCCCCCCTTCCCCCATACACGTAGGGAAGTTTAGCTATCTGAGGCCATCGTCATTACACCTTTGTTATATATTAATATATTAATAGAAGTATATAATGATCTGATATACCTACCTTGATGTCCCTTCAATAAATCTTGCTCTACTGCGCTGTATCTACTGCAAATTCTGTGATAAATCCTGCAACAATGTTGTCTAACTAGAAATCTATTGCATGCGACTTGTTGTAATTGTGTGATCTCTACCATATTCCACTCTAGTTGTATGATCTAAAATGTAGGATGGTTGTATTTCAACCTTAATATCCACTCCTGTAATACATGCAGGAAATCACATAAAAATATTTCATGGAAGTCGTTGAATACACACTTGTCCAGATATTTGTGCGGTGTCAACTTCAAGTTTTTGTTATCTTTCTGCGCAAACTCCAACTCCTTTGTTTTCAACCAGATCTCTATCTCTATCTTCATTGGGTTTCATGGTCTCAACATCCCCTTTTATATTCTCATTCTCTTAACGTCTTATCGTCTAATCTGGCATTCTTTTGACGCATCTTCATCAGGTCTCATTCACTCAATCCCATCATGTTATAACCAACCTACAACCAAACCATTTTTTGGATTTTACTCTTATACTCTATCATTCATCTACTCTGATCCTATCTTACTATCATATATTGACCGAAGTTCATATTTAACAAGCTCCCAACAAAAATCCCTCTAAAATTACCGACCCCTCTGGTAAACCAGAAGGAAATGCAACACACAAAGTGTACTGCGTAGTCTCACCCGAGATAGCTCTATGGGTGGCTACAATAATCATGTGTTTGCAACCTAGGAATGAGTGGAGATCTTTGGTTGCACTCTGTAATATTTATTTATTCATTTTAACATCAGAGGAGTCATCTTAGTCATGCATGTGAAATATCATATCTAACTAGTCACTTTATTCATTCATCTAACATTCAACACTTAACAATAATAGAGATGCATACATTTAATCACATAACACATGTGTTACCATGGTTCACCCCCTCCTGGGATACATCCACAAATATCTGGCTCTCAATCTCTTTAATATGGTTCAATAATATGTCACATCGTGCATGCTTACAATCTTGGATCTTACACTCTCAACAGGCTCCTCGATCCCTGCGAGGCTGACTAGATCTCACTAGGCTCCTCAGCCTATGATCTAACCCTCGAGATTGAGTCGCTCACTTCTTATCTAGCTCACCAACTTACTGAATAGTACAGTTCTTACAACTCTCTGCCATCCCCCTTTTCCTCCTCCTAAGTACTACTTATTTATATTCTTGGCTCATCAACCATTACAATACATTGCAAAAACCCTAACCCTAGCGTTGTTAGGTCTTCCTTGCATGGGAACCTCACATGCTTCCCTCGCACGTGCTACTTTTCCTTCCATCTATCCTTTCTCCCTTTCATGCTTCTCTTCCCAAAAATAACCTTTTCCCCTAACTAGGTTTACATCCAACACACCTAGAAATATTTTTTGAATAGTAAAGTTCATAGTCAAATGGGAATGATATGACTGGTGTCCATAAGAAACAAAAGAAAAATATATAAATATTTGTAGCCCTTTCTCCAGAAATGTGTATATATGTTCTTTTTTTATCAAACATAAATTACGTTGCATGCACACTTTCTTGCAGAATTAAGGGTATAGACATATTAGCTCAATCTAAGAATGTAGATTTGATAAAATGAGGAAGGAGAGGGAGCCTTTGGTCATGAGAGAGAGGCCACAGGTCAAAATATCAGTGTTGGAAATGCGGAGAAAAAATCTAATGGACACAAGAGTAGAACAAATCCAAAAACATTAACATATACTATGAGAAGCTCGAGAATATAAATGCAAAGTTACAAAGTAGACAATGAGAATATTATGCAAGAATAGAATCAAATAAATTCCCAAATGATGCAAATCCTAAATCAATTTCAAAGGAAATCAATGAATGTATCAAATTCAAGATAGGGGGGAGAAGGAAGAAAGTATGAAAGAAGAGATAAATATAGAAGAACCAATCATTCAATAAGGTATCATAGACATCACTTACCTCCTTACTCAACTAGAAATTCTTATGCATGTGAGGATTCAAGGAGCAGTCCAGAAGTGTTTGCTGTAAGGCATAAAAAAAGAAGACATGAGTTGGACAGTTTTCAAGGAGAGATGAGGAAGCTTAAGCCACCATCTCTTGATGGTGAAAGAGAAAGGTAAGATGATGTTGAAAACATATAGAAGCTAGAAGCTATAATTTCCACTTACCATTTGCTTGGAAAAGTTGTTATGTGGTGGAATCAGTTGAAGCATGTTGAACACATCAATGATACCATGATCACTTGGAAGCAGTTCAAGCGGTAATTTAAGAAGGATTATCTTTCAGAGCACTAATATGAAAAGAATATTCAAGATTTCTTTCAACTCAGATTGGGGAGCATGACCATGGGAGAATATGAAAAGATGTTTTTCGGATTGTTGAAGTATGGGGTATTTATCAAGTATGAGAATGTAAAGATACAAATATTATTGAGTGGACTACCATCCTTTTATAAATATAAGAGTCGGTATGATGAGGCTATAACTTTGACAGAAACAATTAGAAAATCTAATTACCTGTATGAGCAAGAAAAGGGTAGAGAATAATTCAAAATTCTTAGAAGGATAAGAATAAGGAGAAGTCTGATTAGAGAAGGAATGAATTCAATAGAAACAACCATAATAAAAATCAGCAAGATCATTCTGCTAAGGATGAATCCAAGAGGGAAGACTCCTTAGGAAAAAAAGGGTAATACCACTAATCAAATGTTGGGGATGAAAATAACATCACATGTTTAAGGATTACCTCATAGACAAGATAAAATTAATACCTTGCACAACATCCAATAGGCTACCATAGTAGACTACATGGGAATAAATATTCCAAGAATATATGCAGCCTTAGAAGATCAACAAGCAGACTATTGATCCCATATGATCAAAGTGGAAGGTAAGATCATTAATCATCCTATTGGTATTTTAATTGCATCAAGAGAAATTCATTGTTACATTGATCCTAAAGTAGTGGATAAATTACATTTGGAGAAAAGTAAGCTCGAAAAATCAAGTTTGGTTCAGCTAGCCATTGGAACCAAAAGAAGGATTAATGAGATAGTAAGAGGCTATCCAATAAACAATAATGGAGTAAATGTGATTGTTGATATGAATCTCATACCATTATGATATTATGATATCCTAATTGGTATGGATTGGTTGTACAAGCATCATGTTTTCCTATATTGTCATGACAACACATTTATATGTCTTGATGAGGAAGGAAAACAAAGCATTATGAAAGGAATTCCAAGACCCATTTCTATCAGGAATATTTCAGCCTTACAACTGAAGAGATGTTTCAGGAAAGGTTTTCAATTGTATGCAACTCATGTGGAGGAACCAGGAAAGACAAAAAGGACCAAGCTTTGATAATATTTCAGTATTTCAAGAGTGTGAAGATGTATGCCAAGAAATACCCAAATTTCCATCGAAGAGAGAGATAGATTTCTCTATTGATTTAGTACTAAGAGTTTCCCCAGTATCCATGACACCTTATAGAATGAGTATACCAGAGTTAAAAGAATTACAAATGCAACTAGAATAATTGTTGAAGAAAGGGTATGTACGCCCAAGTGTTTCACCTTGGGGAGCGCCATTACTCGTTGTGAAAAAGAAGGATGGAACATTGAGGTTGTGTATTGACTTCATACAACTGAATAAATCCACAATGAAAAACACATACCATATACCCTGAATTGATGACCTCTTTGAAAAACTACGAGGAGCAAATATATTTCCAAAGATAGACTTAAGATTGGGATACCATCAGGTAAGAATCAAGGAACAAGACATCGGTGAGATATCGTTTAGAACCATGTATGGACATTATGAATTTGTAGTGGTGCCATTTGGACTGACCAATTATTTTTACAAAGAACTGATCCATTATTTAGGGCACATTATTTCAGAAGAAGGTATAATAGTAGATCCAAAGAAAATTGAATCCATTAGAGGGCAGCCACACCAAAGAATGTTTCAGAAGTTAGATCTTTTATGGGATTATAAATATATGGATATATTTATTTCCCTCGTGTAGGTCAGGTTGTCTTACATAATATTCTAGGATGAATCCACTCTTAAATACATTGGAGACAACCTGTATCATTATATTGACCAAGCTAAGACAAAAGGAAATATATATTACTGTGCTATAATTTGTGTGTAAATTGATCTGGAGAAGGGCCTTCTGGAGGAAATGCAACTATGGGGAGATGGATCCATCTACAATCCCTAGACTATGCATTGATCCCTTTCAAATTAAATACTTGTCACAAGTATGGACATTTTGTAAAGAGTTTCCCAAGAACCCAAGAAATAAAAAATACCACAACCTTAATAGATGTTTATGATAAGAAATAAGAACCCCAACATAAGGAAAACTCACTCTAAAACACCAATCTTTGAGAAAGTTCCCACCTTACAAGTAGGAGTATTTTATTGAGAGTCGATGGGTATTTTATACATATGTGATTGGTCTAATTCATTGTCCATTAGCAAGACACTTATAATAATAGATAAAGTAAATTTGAGGGATTGTTGTCCAAACTACTTTACTAATGGTGGGTTGAAAAATTCCTTGAGAGAATAATTTATATGGATCACTCCTTAAGAAGTTAGAAGTGAAGAACCTTCACTTAGGGGATAAATAGAAGGGGGAGTACTCCCACTTTAAAGGAATTGTTAGACAATTGGCTTAGGTTGATGGAAAGTAGGTTTGGATTTTTTATTGTCATTTATGTAAACCCTTGGAGAGTGATATTTTAGATTGGTGTCAACCCTTAGAGATTGATGTCAACCTTGGAGAAATCTAGTAGTTAAGTCCGGTAACACAAAGGTATGGGTAAGGGACCTGATTTTGTTTGAGGTATAAAGGCATGAATATTAGTGAATATGCATATAAGACTATTCTAAATGGATAGTACATGTCATGCCATTTCCAATGATATGTGGAATGTCACATAACTCTTCACGGTTAGAGAGTTATGACCATATGAAGTTGGAGAACCCTCATGAGTTATCTAGAAGCCCCTAGAAGGTCAAAGAAGTCAATTATTCCAGAAGCTCCTAGAAGAAGTGTACTATTCAAATTGATGGTAACTAGGATTTAATCATGGGTATAGTTGTTGCATTAAGAAAATAATTAAAAATAAATTAGTTGCAACAAGAAGTTGTGAGTTTGGTAATTATGGTAAATTAGTTGTGATGAGAAGATTGAATAATAAAAGTGGTTGAACAAGAAACAAATTAAATAATAAAGTGGTTGCAACAAGAAGTTAGTTGAGGGAAAATAATTTATGAATTGACTGATTATCGAAAATTTAGTTGCAACAAGAAGTTGTGAGTAAAGATAAATTATTTAGATAATAAAGAAATCAAAGTGGTTGCAAAGAGAAATTATTTAAATAATAAAGTGATTGCAACTAGAAGTGGATAGATTACTATTTGTGGATAAAGTGGTTGTAAGTGGACAAGTGGTTAGAAGCGGGTTATCCCTAGAAGAAGGAAGTTGGGTAAATTTAGTTAGAAGGTAACCCCTTGAGGAAGATACTTGGAGAGTATAAATAAGAAAGGAACTCTCATTAGCGCCTAACCCTACCTATTTGAATATCATTGAATATCTATTCTATGAAAGGTCTATTGCAGCTTTTTTTTTTCCAAACATGCCATCTTTCATTAAAAAAAATCCATTTCAAAAACAGAATGAGAAGTTAAAACAAGAGGTTACAGGGCGAATTCGGGGCAGCCGCTGAAGCTGTGCGGGAGAGGAGGCAAGGACGAACCTCTCCAGCCCAGACCGAGCCAGTTCGTTGGGGTCGCGAGCTCCCTCAGCCGCATCTACAACCACATCACCAATAGATAGCAAAGTCGTGAGGTAGGAGGCTGCCTCTGAGAGCCACAGGCTCAGATCCGCTCCTATCGAAGCAAAAATTCTTTCTGGATTGTATTGCCAGGTTAAAATGCTCAGTTAAAAAATGCGACCCAGCACGCAGGGGCGTGAGGACGCGACCCAGCTCGGGCTCTTTGCATCGTTTAGGGCCTCCCCAGCCATGGACGCTGGTGGGGGCGCCATTCCTAACCCTCCCCCATTGCCAGAACTGGAAGCATTCAGGAAGCTGGTCGCTGCAGCCTCCAAGAGACCGCCGTCAATAGTGCAGCAAAAATTCATGAAGAAACTGGACAGCATCCCCAGTGTCGAATTGCCTTTGGAAGAAACTTGCAGAACGACAGTCAACTTAGCAGACAGGGGACTTATCGGGCAATTTACCGGACTCTGGCCCTCTCCCAAATCTGTAGACGCATGGGTGCAGAGGAACTGGAACCCGCTCATAACAGAAGGAATAAAGAGCCACTTCATAGGGAAAGGATATTTTGTATTCGTCTTCGACAACCCTGAAGACAAAAACCTCATCTTCAGAAATGGGTCGTACTTCATGGGGCCACAGGGGTTATACCTGAACAAATGGACTCCGGACTTCGACCCAGCCCAGGATGTGCCCTCGGCCGTCCCAGTGTGGGTTCGTTTACCTCATCTCCCCCTACACTGTTGGAACCAAAAATCTTTGCATGCAATCGGAAACACGCTCGGAAGGTATATAGATCAAGTAGTGAGAAAAGATCAGTACTCATGCGCACGGATCTGCGTGGAGGTTGATATGGAAGTGGGATTACCGGAGGAAATTAAGCTCACAGCCACAGACTGGACGCACATTCAGGAGCTAGACTACGAGCAGCTTCCCTTCAAATGTCGGCATTGCCACGGCTACAGACACTTCGCAAGGCACTGCAAGAAAAAGAAT
>ML776788.1:1352157-1384618 GCA_009831015.1 Picea engelmannii
GGTCTACCCCAGTTAATGGCTCCCCCAATTTTGTCTGGGAACAAAAACTAAAAATAACAAAAAAATCCCTCAAGGAGTGGAGCAAACTCCCGGAAAGCAACCCCAATACCCAAAGAAAGGAGTCAGTGCAGCAGCTGGGACAGTTACAGCTCGAGATGGAAACAATAGACATTGCCAGAACAGAACTGGAAAAGGAGCAACAAGCTCAATGCAGAACTTACCGCGACTTCAGAAAGGAAGAAGAGTACTGGAGGCTGAAATCCCGTAGCCTTTGGTTGCAAGATGGCGATAGGAATACATCCTACTTCCACCGCCAATTCAAAGCCCACCTCTCCAGGAACCATATCTACGAGATCACGACCAACGAAGGGAAGCTCTGCAAAGGAATAGATCAAATAAAGGATGCTGCTGTCTCACACTTTCAACAACTTTACAGCAAAGAGAACCATGGCAATGAAGAAGATTACAATGAATTCCTCATGAATATCCCGGCATTGGTCACAAAAGAGGATAATACAACACTTTTGAGCCCAATCAGTGAAGAAGAACTCAGCAAAGTCATCTGGTCCATGGACCCGGACAAAGCCCCAGGTCCAGATGGGTTTACTATCCATTTTTACAGGATCTGCTGGAATATAATCAAATCTGACCTCATAAGAATGATAAAAGGAGTCCTTCAAAAAGCAAAAATAGGAGGCAGCACTAATTCTACCTTCCTAGCGCTAATCCCAAAAGAAAAAAACCCCGCCTCCTTCAACAGATTCAGGCCAATCTCACTATGTAATGCCTCTTATAAGATTATAGCAAAACTTCTTGCAAACAGAATAAAACCTCTGTTGGGCAAGCTTATCTCAGAATCACAAGGAGGATTCGTCAAAGGGAGACATATCTTGGATAATGTAATCCAAGTCCAGGAAGCTATGCACTCCAGCAATCTCAGAAAAGAGAAAGGCATGTTGATCAAGCCTGACATGGCAAATGCCTTTGACAGAGTAAAGTTGTCCTTCCTGTATCAAGTGCTCCTCTCTTTCGGATTTGATCATGACTTTGTAAAGCTGATAAAATCCTGTACTCATAACCCTTGGATTGCCCCATTGGTGAATGGGAGACCAACAAATTTTTTCAAAGCTACGAGGGGGCTAAGGCAAGGATGTCCCCTCTCTCCATTTCTGTACATATTAATGGCGGATACACTCAGCAGGAAGATGGAACAGGAAATGTTAATAGGGGCAGCCCCAGGACTTAGAATAATGAAGAACCTGAAGCCCATAAAGCATGCTCTGTTCGCGGATGACTCTCTTCTGCTAGGAGGAGCTTCAAACAGAGTAGCCACTGCATTCAAGGGCACTCTTCAAGCGTATTGCAAGGTGTCTGGAGCTCTGATAAGCGAAAGAAAAAGTGTTTTTTACAGCTGGAATGTAGCAGATCATGAAACTCAGAAGATAGCAAGTACCTTGGGGTTCAAAGGACACTCCAAATGGGAAAATATATAGTATCTTGGGTTTCCTTTAACACTGGGTGTAAATAGAGTCAGCCTGTGGGAAGGAGTCTTAGCAAAAATCAAAATAAAAATCGAAGCCTGGGGAGGTTACTGGCTCACCCATGGAGGCAAATTAACCTTGATAAAAGCAGTTATCTCCTCGCTACCGATATATCAAGCGTCCTATCTCTTAGCACCCAATTCCATAGCAGGACAGATCAACAAACTCCTGAGAGATTTCCTGTGGCATGGTGGGAAAGGGAACCAAAGAAAATTTCATTTAGTCAATTGGGAGACAGCCAAGCGGCCTCTGAGAGAAGGAGGATTGCAGATTCGCGACCCAGCACTTGCAAACACTGCTCTGGGCTGCAAAATCTTGTGCAAGATGCACAACGACCCCTCACATCCAGTCAGCAAAACTTTAAGTCACAGATACATCCCAAACGCCAAAATTTGAAATCTCCAAAATGCAGTGAGAAGGAAAACCACGATTTTATGGCAGTTGTGTATTAAAGGGGCGCGATTTTTCAGTCAACACTTGTACCGTGTCCCTGGCAATGGAAAACGGACCAAACTCTGGACTGACAGTATAATGGGGAATTCGCCCATTTCTTCAAACGCTGGCCTGAGGGAAATTCGCGATTTTCTTGAGAGCAGAGGTATCCAGAGAATTATTGACATATCAAAGTGGGATGAAGACGGATCTTGGTCAGAGTGGCAATTCGGCAATGTCCCAGATTGCCTCCTTCAACAACTTGAGATTCTCAAAGCAGAGCTTCGAGAGGTAGCCCCTGTGCACAGGACAGGAAAAGATACTTGGGGCTGGGGACCCACAGGAATTTATATAGTAGCTAGAGGCTATACTCTGCTCCTGCAACAACAAAATAGACCTCTCCCGGAAAGGCTCTGGTTGGAGGTATGGGACTCAATGGTGATCCCGAAGGTCAACTTATTTTTCTGGACACTAATGCACAGAAAGATTCTGACGGGAGAAAATTTATTGAAAAGAAATATTGCCGGACCACACAGATGTTGTCTTTGCAAAGAAGCCATGGAAACCTCAGACCACTTATTTGTAGGTTGTCATTTCGAAAACAAATTCTGGCAGCTTACACTCCAAGGCCTCAAGGTCGCTGTTCCCACCAACATTTCAGTAGTGGAACTATTCACTGGCTGGAAGGATAGATACCCTTCGCTTTCCCTGAAAACATTATGGGCCAGAATCTGGATCTCCATCCCCAAGTTCGTGTGCTGGAAGCTATGGCTAGCAAGAAATGAGCAAATCTTCAACAACACAGAATGGACCCCCCAAATGGTAGCAGCGAAAGCAAAAGGCCTCCTACTAGAAACTTTGAGCTCCCAAAATCACAAAATCGATACCTCGATTCTGCAAGAAGAAAAGGAGTGGCTTGGCTCCTCCGTGCTGAATCTTCAAACCCATAGCGCGGAAAAACCCCATCTTGAAACAGAATGGAGGTTAAGAGACAGCCATGACATATTTCAGAGTTGGTGGCAAAAACAAGGCAAAACTTCAGTCTTTTTTGACGGCGCCTCCAAAGGAAACCCTGGGACAGCGGGAGCAGGAGGAATCATTTATTCCAGCGAAGGGGAGAAACTAGCTACCTTTTGTTGGGGTCTTGGACAACGAACCAATAATCAAGTAGAAATTCTGAGTTTGATCAAAGTTTGCCAGATAGCCAGGGAAAGAGGACACCGGGAGCTACAAGCATTTGGAGATTCTGAGATCTTGATCAAAATAATACACTCAAGAGGACAGTTTAAAGATGCTGGGCTAAACAAGAATCTGCAAAGGTTAAGATACATTCTAAAATATTTCACCTCCTTCAAGTGTTACCATATTCTCAGAGATTCAAATAAAGAAGCAGACAAACTAGCCAACGAAGGCTGCCTTTTGTCCCAAGGAGAACTCAGCGTAAACGGTGGGGATCCAGTTAAAATATGTATTCCTTGAAAATGACAGCATCTTGTAAAAGAATGTAGAAGGCAGCAGGCGCCTGAGAAAGATAGTTGGAACAGAAGATGCAACACAGTGCTGTAACAGAGCTGGAACACAGTGCTGAAACAGAGCTGGAACACAGATGCAGAAATACAGATGCTGGAACACAGATGATGGAACACAGAAGCTGAAACACAGTGCTGAAACAGCTGAAACACTGTGTTGTAACAGCTGAAACACAGAAGTTGAAACACAGATGAAACACAGATGCTGGAACACAGAAGCTGAAACACAGATTCTGGAACACAGATGCTGGAACACAGAAGCTATAACAGCTGAAACACAGATGCTGGAACACATAAGTTGAAACACAGTGCTGAAACACGGTGTTGTAACAGCTGAAACACAATGTTGTTACATTTGTTGAATCATAGTGCTGGAACAGTTGCTGAAACACAGTGTTGTTACATATGCTGAAACACAGTGCTGGAACAGATGCTGAAACACAGTGCTGGAAATTATGTTGAAACAACGATGGACCTTATGCTGAAACAATGTTGCATCACATTTTGGTTTGTGATCTGTAGGCCTGAAGAAACTCGGGGCAATTTGTAACTGAATCTGTGGCTTTGTCACCCCTCTAAAATAAAATATAACTATTTTCGTTAAAAAAAAAAAAAAAAGGTCTATTGCAGCTACACATTGATACATCAAGTTATGCTATTCTGAGGTAGTAAGTGATGGTTGACGAAGAAAGTTTCAGAGTTTCAGAGCTTAAAAAACCCTAGTTTCTGAGGTGTACGCGGGATGACAGTAGAAGAGGTAGCGTACATACGCGGGATGACAATAGGAGAGGTAGTGTATGTACACGAGATGTACATGAAGAGGTAGCGTACATTTGAAAAAATCATGAAAAATTTGTGTGGATGTTAGTACCAGGTTCCTAAAGTCTGAAGTAAGTTCCCAGGTCAATATTCTACAGGTTCTCATGAGTAAAGGTATGTCATTCATGTATTTGTTTGAGGCTTGAATCTTAGATGATATGGCACATGCTTAAGGTATGTCTTGGAGGCACTTGATGGTACATGGTTGAGGTAAGACTGTTTCATGCTTGAGATACACTCTTGGTACTTAGTATATGGTTGTTATGGTTACTTGTTAGAGGCACCTCTTTGTGGCATTGGCATATACTTGAGACTTGTCATATTGTGTTATGAGACTACATATTTGTGATATAGAGGATCATGCTTGAGGCACATGACTAGAGGAATTTCATGGTATATGTTACATATTGGGTGAGATACATTGTTGGTACATTGGTACAAGGTGTATGGTTGTTGTGTTAGTAGTCTACTATTGATATTGACACATTATTGAGATATACACTTGTCATATGGTAGTACATGCATAAGAGACATCTCTTAGCTGTGATGGTACTTGGTTGAGATATACTTTTGGTATTTCTTGTTCAACATATATTATGGTACATGGTATAGTATAGGTTTGATGCTTGATATGATATATGAGATACATTTCATGGTTGGCACATGGTATGGTATAAAGTACATGTATTGATGTGCATGGTTGAGGGTTTTTTTATTGTAATGTGATGGTGAAGTTGTTGGTTAGTTTGAGGATGCATATCAATGGGGGTTTGATATCTATTCCATGTTAGGGTTTATTACACATGTTTATGATTGTATGCACATGTATGGAACATGACTAGAGAGATATAGATGCACATGGTTTGAATGATATTCTTGTGATATTGAGTATGAGATCTATGTTATCGGATCTGATCTATTGAGGGATATTCTTGGTACATGTTTTGAGGCACTTTCTATGATTGGTACATACTTGGTACATGTTTAGAGGCACTTTCTAGTAGTATTGTTGACACATGGTATATGGATGGTGCGACATAGATATCTTGATAAATTGGTAAAATCACATCTTGGTCTTGGTGATGGTTATGAGGTATTTTGATGTGCATAATTGATGCACTTGTAATGGTACATGATGTGTGAGTGATTGATGTACATGGTTAATAATATAGGTTGATTGGTACAGGTTGGGATATGTTGCAAGTTGATGTAACAGAGGCATCAAAGGGTCTGAGTTTCAGAAAAGTGAGAACCCCAGCCTTCTGAAGGTGTACGGAAGTTGCATTATAGATGACCTGCATACATACACAGGTTGTAGTATAGACATGGAACATACATAATGAGCTGCAACATATACAGGTCGCGTACTTGTTGAGTTTTGTTGGTAGAGGTTGAGTACAAATACAGGTTGGTTACAGGTCAGTGGCACAAGTTAGTTGTAGGTTGTTGGTACATGTTGGTACATGTTTACAATGGTATATCTCATAGTGACAGTGTGGTAATGGTTTCATTATTTGAAATTTATATTTCAGGGTCATAGGACGGGTCAAGGATAGGTGGTTGTGGCCACCTTCCGATTGTAGATGGAGAACATAGGGGGTTGTAGCCTCCTTCTGGTTGTATCCATAGAATTGGGGAGTTGGAGCTTCCTTCAGGCTATAGCCTGAAAATATAGGGTGTGGGAGCCTCCTTCCAGTTGGAGCTGGAGAATTGGAAGTTGGTTCTTCCTTGAATGTAATTCTTAAATACATATAAGAAAAGCATTCTATGGTTTTCTCCCACATTGGGTTTCCATGTAAAATACTGGTGTATTATGCAGTGTGTGGATGTGTCTATTATTGTTTATTATGCACTGATGGATGTTAATGTTATATGATGCAATAATATATTAATGATGAATTGATGAACATTGCTTAATAAGTTAAAAGAATATACATTGTGGTTAAAAGGATTAATAAGTGGTATAAATTGGTCATTACTAATTCACCCCCCCAGGTAATCCAACATGAATGATAGGATGAAATTATAGATATGAAGGGAATTGCATGCGAATGGAGGCCCAAAGGTAAGATAATAATATAATTGTATCCTTCATTCATGCAAAGATAATAAATGGGTATTAAAAACTAGAAGTGTATTACCTGCAAATCTAAATTGTGTGAAATATCTCTCCAAATAAAGCATTGTTGATTAGATTGTTGAAGTGTTAAGAGTAAAAAAAAAAAGGGGAAACCATTATTTATACAAATAGAGAGAGAATCCCTAATTTAAATACCAATTTACTAATACGAGCAATTGGAATTATAAAATTACTACTATGAGTTGATGACTCTCAAACTGGTGTTGAGGTTGTACCAAGAGTTTGGTGTATCTCAAATTCATTTTTTTTGTGACTCACTTATTCTAATAAAATGGATGTTCTATGCTGTGTGAATCATTGAAATATTTTAAGTACTTTAAAGTATGAATATGTTAGGAAAATTTCATGTAGTACTTTTTATTTATTGCTTCACTATTTTATGAAGTAGAGTCTTACTTTAACTTTATAAGTTTTCTTATACTCCTATGAATGGTATTGAATTACAAGAATCATTGTTATTCAATAATAGCCATCTAAATGGTAGATCTACCAATAAAGACTCAAAAACACCACCTCTTGAAGTTCTATTGTAAATGACCTAATACAACAAACCCAAAAATTTGCTTGCTCATACACATAAAAATTACAACACACATGATAAATTGTCCATCCAATTAATAAAATATTCAAGAAACATAATGCAACCATACAAACATATAGCAACATAATTCAAATTAACATTTATACACAGCGAAATTAATCATGTAAATAAAATAGTGAACTTATCTTGAATTCTTGAACTGACTGGCTACGCACAAGGAACAATCCTCCCAACCATATGCTTGTTGCTCCAAATGTCAACAACAATCCACCTCCGAGATGAGGCTATGAGTGCACAACACTATGAGTCTATGATTATTTTATATGTAGACTTGTAATTTTAAAATGATATTTCAAACCTATGTCAATAGAATGCCATATTTCAATGATTGTAAAAATTCACTTTCATAAAATATAATCCTAATTACTCATATTAGTAACTTGGTATTTAAATTAAGGGTTCTCTCTCCATTTGTATAAATAGGGGTTTCCCCCCTTTTTTTGTTACTTTATCACTTCAACAATCTAATCAACAATGCTTTATTTGGAGAATTCTTCCACACAATTTAGATTTGCAATGAAATCTACGTCAAATGTGCAGGTGACCCAAATATTCTGTTTTTTTAATGTTATTTACTCCATTCAATATCTATTTATATCATATATTGTCTTGTCGTTTTTTTAGTTACTTCTATGGTTACAGTTTTGGTGTCATTTTGTATATAGACATACTTTATAATATGAGAACAATTTAGTTTCTCATCTAAAATTGTGTATCTATCTACTTCTTAATCACTCATCTCTATCAATCAGTGTTTTCCAATGCTTCAAAAATCTGATTTATCTAATTTAATATCTCTTTATGGTATTGTTATGATCTTAGCCAAACATCTTGTGAGTGAAATACTACTTCCAATTCATAGCATCTTTAGATCAAGCATTCCTTATGAAAATTCAAGACATAAGTTCTAAGAAATATTCTAAGTCCACCAAATTAAATTGGTGGAGTAGTGATATTGAACATGCTTGCAATTTATTTAACCCTTTTCTTCCAAGTTCATATGTTTTTATACCTATTTCTTATCTTTTCATGAATGAAGGATACAATTATATTCTTATCTTACCTTTGGGCCTCCATTCCCATGCAATTCTCTTCATATCTAAAAGTTCATCCTATCATTCCTTTAAAGTGGAAGTTACTCCACCTTCTATTTCTCCCCTAAGTGAAGGTGCTTCACTTCTAACTTATTAAGGAGTTATCCATCTAAATCATTCTCTCAAGGAATTTGTCAACCCACCATTAGTAAAGTAGTTTGGCCAATAATCCCTCAACTTTACTTCATCTATTATTACAAGTGGCTTGCCAATGGCCAATGACTTGGACCAATCACATTATGTATAAAAAATCCATCAACTATCAATATGATACTCCTACTTGTAAGGTGGGCCCTTTCTCAAAGATTGGTCTTTTAGAATGAGTTGTACTTACATTGGGGTTCTTATTTCTTATCATAAACATCCATTAAGGTTGTGTTATTTCTTATTTCTTGGATTCTTACGAAACTCTTTAAAAAATGTCCATACTTGTGATAAGTATTACATTTGAAAGGGATCAATGCATAGTCTAGGGCTTGTAGATGGATCCAACCCCCCATAGTTGTATTTCCTCCAAACGACCCTTCTCCAAATTGATTTACACATAAATTCTAGCACAAGAATACATATTTAATTTTTCCTCAACACAATCAATATAATGATCAAGCTTGTCTCCAATTTCTTTGAGAGTGGATTCATCCTAGAATATTATGTGTGACCATATAACAATGAAAAAAATAAAAACCATATAATAGAAAAGACAATAAAAAATTTGGAGCATTTCTCGATTTGTGCATGTCATCCTTGCGCAGGGTCCATGCTAATGTTCTCTGTATCGTTCCAATTTTATTGGATGTCTCCGAAGAGACAACAACTCTTTCTCTCAACTTCGTAAATCAAAGTTCTATATCTATTTCACATTATATATGTGGGAATAAGTTGCAACATTCCATGGCCTCCATCATTCTGTGCATGTATCTCTTATGTGATCCAACGATCACATCACATTAACTATAACAATAAGTTTTTGACTCTCAATATTCATTTGTTTGTGTGATATTTGGGGTTTGAATTTTAATACTTGAGGGAGTGCAATGAATCAGGGCGGGGATTTAGTATTATTATCAATGAAATTTTCACATTTTGTGGTTTTCAAGTTACATTGACTGCATTTATAGTCCATCTATTGTCCATAAGGTCGTAATCTCAATGGTTTCCGCGTTGACTTTCCCATGGTAATTATGCGTGCCTATGTCGCATTAACAACTGAAGGCGTCGGTAAAATGACAAAGACTTGGATAATGTCGGTTTCTTTAAAAATGCCATGTGTCATCCCAATGCATCGCATTAATGACATCTCTATGATTATCACAATTGCAACAACCTAGTGCGATGAAAATATGTTTCGTAAAATCTATCCACAATTACCACGTGGCAGTTTGTTACGTCGGGTGTTTGAAATATGTGTATGGTCATCAAGAGTACGATGATGTTAGAAAAATAGGATCATGGATAAATAAAATAAAACAAATGAATAAATAAAACACAGAAGATACATAATACAATAGAGACACATATATACGCCTATGTGGGCTATGTCAACCTGAGAAATTTCTAGATCCTTCCTTTATTGTTATCCAGCAAATGAAGGGATACAACCTATTTTACACATGTTGTAACTTCCTCTTCTTCTCTAATAGTCTCCTCACTCATAATACAATATTCACAATGATACATAGTTGCAATACATTTCCCTCATAAAAGAGGGTTTCCTTTTAGGGAAAAAAACCCTAACATAACTTCTATTGTCATATCTGCGACCTTATAATGAATGGTCTAGATTTACTATGAAATTACAATACACATTTACAAGGCAATTTTTCCTTAGAGGGATTTTCCCCTGAACCCCCTTTGGGGGCCTGCTTGCCCTCAGACCCTATAGGGGAGTAACCCCCCCCTGCACTCCCCCACGTGGAAGAGTGTACATTCTTCTGGGGTGTAAAGTCTTCATGGGGTATAAACATGACTGAAAATAAAGAACTCTGAATCATGAAGATAATCAGGCTCCAAAACCAACAATATCCCACTTGGAGACTGATCTCAACAACTCCACTACTGTTGAATATGATGGACTCTGATCGTTCTTGGGCCTGGAAAATTTCTCATCTTCATCTTCATGCTTGAAGAACAACTGAAAATGAGCAGGAACTTAGTTTCTCCCTAGTTACTCCCTTTGTTAACATGTCTGTGGGATTTTGGCTAGTGTGTATCTTTTCCAACTTCAAATGTCTATATTCCAAGAAAAATCGTATGAAATGGTACTTGAGATGTATATGCTTCGTCTTCGAATGGAAGGCCAAGTTATTTACAAGATGAATGGCACTCTCATTGTCATAGTACAACCTTCTATTCTGCTTCTTCTTTCCCGATTCCTCCATAAACCTCTGTAACCAAATCATCTCTTTACTAGCCTCTATAGAAACAACATACTCTACCTCTGTTGTTGGAAGTGAAACAACCTTTTGTAGTTTCGAAATCCAACTTATTGTTGTTCCGCCTATAGTAAAAACATACCCTATGGTGCTCCTCCTGCTATCTTTATCACCTGCCATATCTAAATCAACATATCCCTATAGAACAATGTATGAACCTCCAAAACATAATGCATGAGTATAAGTACCTCTCAAATACCTGAGAATCCACTTTACTGCCTCCCAATGTTCTCTACCTGTATTTTTCATATAACTGCTCACAACTCCCACTGCATGTGGAATATCTGGTCTTGTGCAAACCATCGCATACTTCAAGCTGCAAACTGATGATGAATAAGGGACCCTGGACATGTATTCTATCTTGTATATTTTAACCTTGTACAATATTTACTACATCAATCATGAATTTTATCTTCTCGGAGAATCATTGAAACTCAAACCAAAGACCAAAACTTAGATCTAGATCCAACTTATCTCTTATATGGAATTTCAACAGGAATATTGCATCATTAACAAAAATAGCCAACTATAGAAAAATAACCAAAAACAACCAACGTGTTTGCATGCATTCCGTTTATCTCTTCATAAGAATAACAATGATAGTAATTTTTCCATCTCACTAATAACCTCAAGCATGACCAATCAGTCAGTTACAAAATAATTTGCTAATCATTACATATGATATTTGATGACTAGATATGGATGTGTGATTACTTACAAATCCTTGTGCGATACCAAAGTCGACACCCACACTACAAAATGGTTGGCGCAGGTGCAGTGGAGACTAGTTGGTGCATGTTGAATATTGGCATAGATGCAGTACAAAACTTGTTTCGTGTGTTGTACAAAACATGTGGTGCTAGTGCATCTAGTATTTCCAAAACTAAGTTGGAAACTAGCCCCAAACACTATTAGTTGGCTCATCCTTGAGCCAACGAACCTCATTGTGGTGTGATGGATGTGATGGATGGTACCTTCTACATGAGACAAGCGATGAAGTTCTGGAACTTTGAGTCGAATTGATCAAATGACTCTAGCAATTTCTTCATATATTGGAAAAATTTATCGACCTTTGTTAGTGAGGTGGACTCAGGGGTAGGATTGATCTGTGTGCTCAAATTGATTTGCTAGCTTGGTGGACTTAGTTCCTTGGTCTGCAGCTAGTTGGTGATTGTTTTTTTTAAGATAAGTGATCTCCGTCATGGTTTCCTTTGCTTTTAAATTTATTTTCGTTGTGTATTAATTACTATCTCTGAGATATGTATTTATTATGTGCCTACCTATCGGTTAGTGTTGTGCATGGCATGATTAAGAATTCTTTAAAAGTCTATAATGAATCTTGATTATTGCATGTGTTTTTATTGTGTTTATTTCATGCTTCTTTATTAATTAATTAGCATCAGGAATTCAAATTGGTTCAAGAGGGAGAATTTTAGAAGTACTCGATAGTGGGTACGTTTCATATTAGAGCATAGAACTAATTGTTTTGGGCTTGTTGATGTGGGTTTGTTACAAAGTGGTATAAAATCTGTTGGTTTACAACAATGGGACTTTGAAGAGGCTTCTTGAAGTTATGGAAGAAAAATTAACTAATGGTTTGGACATCGTCAGAGGGGAACTTTTTTGTGGTTTAAACTTTGTTTTTCAACCCTAGGGGTTGGATACAAGTTGATCCTCCATTCCCCTGACCTTCCTGTGATATCCTCCTTTACAACCATAGCATCAGAATTGATAGTTATGCCCAACAAGAAAACTATCACTCAATGACCATCGATCTCACCTCTACATGGATTCTCCATGGTCGATCTGTGATGGGGGGTTACGTTTCTTTATCCTTGAGCCAATGAACCTATTTGTGGTGCGATGGAATCAACATATGGTACCTTATGCATGAGACATTCGATGAAGTCTTGGAACTATGAGTCGAAATAAAATGACTCCAATAGTTCCTTCATATCTTGGAAAATTTTATTGACATATGTTGGTGTGTTGGAGTAAGGGGTAGGCTTGATATGCATGTCCAACTCGATCATCAGGGATGCTTTTGTGATCCAGGTGGATATTGGTGGCCACCTGTTGGTTTTATCGACCCCCCTTCTTGGGTTATCAGAGTTATTGACCCAGGTTTCATGTCATTCGGGATTCCAAAAGAGCCTCTAACTGTCGGCCCTCCTAGTAAACCAGAAGGCAATGCAGCGCCCAGAAGGTACTGTGCAGTCTCACCCGAGATAGATAAGGATGGATGAATATAAGACTCAGGTGTTTATAGCCTAAGATAGAGTAGGAGATAAAGGGTTTCTTGATTAAGGCCCTGTTTTGCGAACTGTTACTGTAATCTACTTGTTCTCAGTAATCGCATGCATATAACTCAAAATATAAACAGATTTTATTCATCAATCATAGTCATCTATTGCTTGAAAGAAGTTAAAGTTATGCAAACATTCAAAATATTACACAGATGTTTTCGTGGTTCACCCCTCCTGGGATACATCCACAAATATTTGGCTCTTGGCTCTCATATTACAGTAGTTCTTGATCTCCCTATGCCACACGCTTACAGTCCTCTGCAAAATTGGGTAAGATCTATGTGAGGTGAACTCGATCGCACCATGCTCTGTAGCCTATGGTCTAATCCTCAGATCTACCTTCCCTCATATATTTTTTTCTCAACAACTTACAAAACTTAGTTCATACAATTCAAACCCCTCACGCATCACCAACAAAAATACTCGAAAAAATCACTCAATAACAATCACAATCTTCATAGGAACTAACATAAAAACAACAACGATAACTACAACAACTACTACCCAAAAAAACCACACCCATATGATACTTTTGTATCTATATTTATACATTTTTGGCTCTTCAGCCACTTACAGAATATTACCAAAACCCTAACCCTTCTTACGCTATTTTTTTTTCCCATGCTCGTATTGTTCTTCCTCCAGTTGTCGCTTCTCGTTGTGCACGCTTTCTTGCATTCACGCGTGCTGATCTTTTGCTAGTTGTCACTTCAGTTTCCTGTATGCTTTCTTTCCCATGATCGTCCTTCTTTCCACTTCGGCCTAGTGCCAATAGGCCCCCAACACTGACATGTGACTTGTCCCAAGTCACATAATTGTGTTGTGCTTCCTCGATCTCCCTGGTGATCATCTGGAACTTCTCCTGCAATTCTGCTTCTTTTGTCAATGCCTACATGGTTTTATCCTTGATAATATCGATTGTTTGTGTTGCTACTTCTTCGCTAATTAGTCCTTCACATTCCAGCTGAGTCCATGTGGATTATGTTCTGGATTATTCTTCCTAATCCAGTACTACTGCTATCCGTTCCTGTAATGGTTCTATTTGAGCCTAACGCTCTTGTTTCCATGTTTGCGCAGTGAGAAGTTGTGCATGTAAATTATTTAACTCTTGTGTCCCCTTGACCTGTTCTGGGATTGGGATGGTTTTCTATTGTTTCTTGAATTCTTGGATTGTTGCATTGATCCTTTCCTCCTCCTTGTCCCATTGTTGGACCTGTGGGTCCTCTTCCATCTTTTTCCAGAGTTGTGTTGCTTTATCCAGCAAGTTGGTTGTTGTGCTGACCTGTTTTTCTAGCTCCTGTAGTTGCATTGTTTCTTCCTACTTCCTCTGCACCTTTACTTCTGGTGGGGTGGTTGGTCTAATATGTCCACAAAGAGTCTTGATCTCCTTCTAATACTGATCAATTTCCCACACAATCTAATAGATCTTTTCTGCCGCTGGGAGTTCACTTCCTTGCGCAGTAGTTGGAAGTTTCCCAAAAATGTCTTCCACTCTGCGTTCCAAATCATTCATGCATTCCTTTTCCTCCTGCATTTCAGATTTGGCCTGTGCGCAAACTGTTTCCAGTGTTTCTAGCTTCTTTTTTGCTTGTTGTAGCTCGACCACGTTTTTATGTTCTCAAGACTGTATCTCATGGTCGACACTAACCTGCAATTGGTATAAAGCCTTTTCTAGCATCCGTGTTAGGAACAATTGGATATGAGCCAAATCCTTTAGTGGTGTTTGTCCCATAATATCATCCATTCGTAGCATGCTCAGCTTTATGTAAACTGTGGAATGTGGTTTCGAAAGAACTGAGTCGTGTTCTCCTACCTCCATTTTTTCTGTGGTCCATGCGCTTGATGGCTTTGTGCCTCTGTTGCTACTTGTAATATGGGCTTCTCCAAATTTCTTCAGGAGTTTCCCCATTTCTGCCAGCTCCTTCTGCAGTTTATCCCTATGGTGCACTGCATGATCAAAGTCCTCTGTGAGACAATCCTGGACCATTCTGGCAATCATCTCGCCATCGTCCTCTGTGATTGTATATCTTGGTGGTGATCGTTGTGCCTTTTATTCTTGTGTGGACCTATTTCCTGTACCGCTGGTCTCTTAGCTCCCCCTGGTTCCTGTGTGATGGGGTTCGTCGCGGTTTCTTGTGCTCCCTCAGTCGGGTTCTGTTGTTCATTGGTTGGCTGAGTGGTTTATGTTCTCCCCTTATGGGTCCCTAGCTTCCCTGAGCCACCCTCTATATTAGTCAACTTGATTTGGCCCATTCTTGGTTTCTTGGGTACTGGGACTTGTGGAGGCTGTGTTTCCAGCTGCGGATCCCCTCCTTCTGTTGTTTGTCCTGGTACTGCTCTAGGTATGTTTGGGATCTTCCATTCATCCGACCACTCATGGATGATCATGTCGATGTCTCCCTCGGTGATGCAATAGCATATCTGTAGCCACTGTTTATGTGGGTCATGTCTCGGCTGTATCCACAAGGCTTGTTTTCTAACCCAAAAATTGGCGATGCCCCCGAATCACGCAACAGCCTCTGGTGTTATCCTCCATGATCGGTTGATTGCTTCCTGTATTTCCTGTAGGTAATATTCAAATATAATTCCATTCCCCTTCTTATGCTTTTCCAGTGGCATGGATTTTAGGATGTGATATCTCTCTCCTCCTGGCTGTGGTGTGGTACAAAAGATGACGTAGTCCAGTTCTTTCCATCCCATGAAAGCGATGAGAGTAAGAATCCATTAGTGAAATTCCGTACATGATTCTTGCGCGTCTTTATAGTCGATTTGGAACAAGTTTGACAGATATGCGCCCAACTCATGAAGGTGCCTTCTGCACACTAAGCTACAACTGTGATAACTCATGCCAGTACTTCATATTTATGACATTTTCTTAGTAGTTTGCATGCTAATATCATTTCTCCCAGTTGTTTCATGACATCGTTAATTCGCTTGATTATAATGCCTCTCATTCCCCTATCGGTGCCATATTTATTTTTCATTTCTTCTGTGAATGCTTTTTCCTTAGACTTGTCATCCAATATCAGTGCGAGATCCATACCTCAGACAGGTAGTCCTGTAATTTGTGTAATGAGTTCATCTATTCATACATCCCCTCCATGCGTAACTGTTAATAGTTGTTTGACGCATGTTGTCGCATAATGGCCTCTACCAAAGTGTGGTATCTTCAACAATCCTAGGATTCTGGTTTTGTCTAGTCTGGCTGCCCACTTGCGTGGCTTAGTGATGGTTCCTCCGAAAGGGTTCATGGCTATTGTCTCTGAAAAAACTTGTGGTGCAAGATTTGGATATTTTATTTCATCCGCAACATCATGGTCGGAAAATTTGAGCTTCCCGACGTGACCCAATAGCTGCGAGTCCACCTGTATGCCTTCTGGTGTGAGAAGTAGCACAATATCTATAGATGGTTTCTTTTAAGGCAAGCTCGGTATCTAAATCCTATCTTCTGGCTGTGTTGGCTGGTTTGAAGTTCCAACAGCTTCCAGTTTCTCCTTCGCCATCCATTCTTCCCAAGCTTTTCCCATTTCGCCAATCGGCTCGTCTAAAAAAGAAAAGTCTGGGATGGGTATTTGTGGAACCTCTGGTTGGGGCTCTACTTCCGATTTATGTGTGCTTCCATTTATTTCCATGGTTGTGTCAGTGTTTTATAGTTTTCCTTCCTGATGAGTTCCTGTTGCTTGATTATGAAGCTCCTGCGCTTCTGCCGGCATATCCTCTTTCATGGTTTCCACTTGGGGTTACGGGATCTCTTCCTGGATTGATGTTGATTCGACTGGAATATTCTTCGGCGACAGGATTTCGTCAATATCAACGATCTCCCATGGTTTCTACTCATTTTCTTCCCTTGTTCCTTGCGACCTAGTTTGAACCCTAGTTGATCTGACTGTTTGGCTTGGTTCTGTGAGCTTTGGTGGTGCCATATTAATGTATGTCGAACGTTTGTTTGGTTCAAATAGCTCGAATAATCTCTATGATCTCGCTCTGTGTGTTTGGGCTGCTATTTCTCTTTCTTCATTCTTATTTTGCAAATAGACTAACTATTTATGTGCTCATGTGTTGTATGGGTGTGCCATGAAGCTTGTTGAGGATGCTTCCTACCTTGTGCGATTAATGCACCATAAGTGTGGGTTCAATGCATCGACAACAGTTTCGTACCTGCCCTTATGGCTACTTTGTCGTCGCCATTTGGCACGTTTAGTGAGACATCCCATCTGTCCTTTCCTTGCTTTAATTCTGCCCCATGTTGTCCTGTCAGTGTGCTTTTGTTGACTTTCCTTTTCCCGCTTGTTTCCCTTTCCGATATGGCTGTTGTCTTTTCACTCCTTTTTTTTTTTTTTTTACTGCGCGGTGGGTAGTTGACTATCTTTGTATAGCTTCAGTCATCTCCCGTTGATCATTCGTCTGAGGTATGCACCTACTATATCTTTCAACTGTATAGCTCCTCCGTCCGTGACAACTTTTACCTCATATGGTCCTAGCCAATGCATCCTCAGCTTCCCAGGGTGCTGCAACGCTTTACTGTCATAGAGAAATACTAGATATCCTTCCTTGAACATCTTTATCTTGATGTGGCAGTCGTGCCATGATTTTTCCCTCTCTTTCTGTACTTGTTGATGGAATCCTGCCAAGATTCGGTCTTCCTCCATTGACAGTAATTGATCCAATCGTTCCTAGACTACGCCTCGTTCTGGCATCTATGTGATAGCTGCTACATGTAGACTAGGTATTAGAAATTCTAATAGTATTACTGCTTCTTGACCATAGACCAGTTTGAATGGTGTGTGACCTGTCGAATTTTTGCACGTGGTTCTATACTCCCATAGTACTGTTGGTACCTTGAGATCCCAATTTTCCCTGTTGACATTACATATCTTCGTCAGGGCGTTCTCTAGAATTTTGTTGAAGGCTTCTACCATGCCATTAGCCTGTGGGTGATATGGTGTGATTTTTTGGTGATGAACTTCGAATTCTTCAAGCATCACTCAGATGGTTCTATTGATGAAGTGCATTCCTTGGTCACTCATTAGAAATCTTGGGCACCCAAATCTAGTAATTACCTGTTCGAAAAGAAAGTGGGTAGTTGTCTTTGCGCTACAATCTTTTACTGGTGCAGCTTCTTCCCATCTCGTTAAGTATTCTGTCACGGTGTTAATGTATCTCGCCCCTGTTCTCTTGGCGGGTGGTTTAATGGGTCCCACAAATTCTATTGCCCATTTGTCAAATGCCTGAAGTGTCACTTGCGGTCGTAGTGGCATCTTGTCCCTTATGTTAGCTTTGCTGACCCGTTGACAGACATCACATTGCTGGAAATATTCTTTCGAGTCTTGATGGATCTTTGTCCACCATAATCCTGCACATAATACCTTCTGTGCGGTATCTTTTCCTGTGTAATTCCCTCCTTCTATTCCTTCGTGGGCTTCTGCTAAAATTCTTGGTCGTTCATGGTCTAGTACATATCTGATAGGTCATCAACCTCTACAAGTCATGTTGAAGACCAACATGTAGCCTCTGCAAACCATGCTGGGGGGGGAATTCCAGTCACTGCTAGTCATATTGGTGATAGGTATGTAGCCTATGTGAGTCATGCTATAGACCAATCACCAACCTCTACAAATCATGTTGGGGATGTGTAACCAACCACTGCAAGTCATGTTGGGAGCACAAACCTAGTCCCTCTGAGTCATGCTAGAATTAAAAAACCAACCTCTGCTAGTCATGTTGGAGAGTTGTCAACAACCTCTGTGAGTCATGTTGAGGACAAGCAACCAGCCACTGCTAGACATGATGGGGGAATTTATTTTGTTGATAATCCTAGATGGATAGGACGTAATCCTAAGTTCCCTTGTAACCTTTGCAAGGGAGATCACCTTACTCATCTATTTCCTGGAATTCCAAAGGCATGAAGATTGTAGTGCATGTATGCAAGATCTTATGATTATCAATCTTCTTTGGTTTCTCTGCAATCTATTCATCCTTTGGTTGATGATTTGGTTGTGCCGATGAAATCTTCGGCTGATCCCACTCCTTTTTGGGGGGGTGATGCGCCTTCATACCATGTTGTCTCGTAGTCTATTCAGCTAGTGGTTGAGAAAGTGGTCGCGTCGATGCAATCTTCGGTTGATCCCACTCCTCTTTTGGGGGGTGATGCACCTTCAAACCGTGTTGTCTTGCAATCGATTCAGTCATTGGTTGAGAAAGTGGTCACACTGATGCAATTTTCGGCTGATCCTACTCTTCTCTTGGAGAGTTTTGAGTCTACCAAAGTTTTCAAGCCAATGCAATATTTGGCTGATCCCACTCTGTTGATGGGGAGTGATGTGTCTACTGACTATTTTTTTAGCATTTCTAGTTTAGTACTTTTAGAACAAGGGGGCATTCTTCTCACTTAGATCACACCCCCTCCAAGTCCTAGGATGGTTTCTTTTGATTGGAATGACCTTGTTGATCCTCATCTTCCTTCTTCTGCACCCTTTCAAATAAGGTTTGAAGTTAATTTAAAAAACATTTACCATTGTATTGTAGATGAAGGAGCCTCCACAAGTGTTTTATCCTCCTCGACTTGGAAATCTTTGGGTTCTACCAAGCTTGTGTCTGAAGCACATGAGTTGTTGGCTTTTGACAAATGTCCTAGTGAATATTTGGGGATTCTTCCTATGTTTCCTATCTCATTAGGTGATAATATTGTCCTTTTCAATGTTATAGTGGTGCAAGGCCCATTAGATTTCAATATGATTCTCGAGCGTGATTATGTATATGCTATGAAGGTTGTGGTGTCTACGCTCTTCTGGGTGATGCATTTCCCTCACAATGGAAGCATTTTCACTATCTAAAAATTGACATCTAATAATCACCATCCTAATTCAGTGTTAGTTCATGCTGCCCCTTTATATGTTCCTAGTATTTGTGTAGACTCTACCCCACCATAGGTGTATTATGTGGAGTCTTATCCTCAGTGTTCAAGTGCTCCTAAGTAGGAACTTGTTCACTCATGTTTTCCTTCTCGAGACTTGGTCTTAGCAACTAATCCATTGGTTTATCCAATGGGGGCATGGGATCCCTTGATTCCCCCTCTTGGTCTAAGTGATATTGAGTTTCCTTTTGAATCATATATCGTTGTTTGTAGATCCTCAAGCCTTTGCGCTTGTGATTCTTCATTGATAGACTCTGCCAACCCTGACTAGAACCTCCATCGTCATATGGAATATGGTTAGTTTACTTCACACTTTGGGACCATCGATCCTCCATGTTCATGTTATTTCTTAGATATTTATTTGTCTTCGGATGAGGCTATCCTTGAAGCCATGACTACAGACTATATATCATGGGAACACTTACACTATGTTTTTTGTTTTCTTCCCTTTTGGGAGACTTTCTAGTTTGACTACCGAAGAGACTCTTAGTTAGAACCTAGCAGCGGGCTCTACTTGAACCAGTACTATGCATGATTTGTAAGGTTGTGCGATGCCTTGTACCATATTGTATAGTCCAGGTTTGTTGTTTTCAAGTTTTGTGTATAGTAGCACATCTTATTTCCCAAAGTTTCTATCTATATTTGATTTATTAACATATGGATGAGTGTTATTAGCCTTATATGCAGGATCTTGGAGACGTTTTTTCTTTGACATGTGTTCATTGTATCGATCCATTCTGATAGGTGTTGACGTCGAAACTGGCATATAGGTTAGATTTTTCCCTACTTTCATTTTTTCATTATTCGTTTCTTGGCCCATTTGGCCTTAGGATTGACCCCACTGAATTGCAACACTAACCTTCCTTACTGATAAGTTTGTTGTACTTTATGTGGTAGAGCCTTCCTTCCATGTGCATCCTAGTTAGAGCCTTTTTTTCCATTTGATTCCCATGTTGAAGTACTTCATAGGCACAAGAGTCATTTTAGTCCCACCATGAATTTATATTGAAGCCTCATTCTTTTTCTTCATCTTTTTCTTGGCCTTTCCCACAAGACTCCCCTAGATCATGGTTTGTTCCCTTTCAAGCTCACTTAAACTATGAAAGCGACAACTAATGAGAATTTATTTATCCTTTTCGGCCTCGTTCATATTACTTAAGAAAATGATCCCCCTTGCAGTCTTCTTTAAGCCCTTTTCAAACTCTCTAAAATTGAAAATATTGTTGAGTGATCTTGTTTTCCTTTACGCTCATCAAACTTAAATTTGAAGGCACATTTGTCTGACGATAATTTACCCATTTTTCAGTCTGGATGGATAATTTTATGAAAAAGGTATGCCCTAGGAGATACGGTTCGCTAGGATAGTTTTCTGAGGTGTAAGTTTAACCCTTTTTCGAGCCCGAGGGACTAAATTTGTGAAAAATGGCCATTCTCCCTAGTTTTGGTTTATCTATTTTTCCTGCCTTGGAGATTACTTACGAAAAAGGAAACCCCTTGGAGTCTTGTTTAATCCCTTTTTAGACTCCCTAAACAAGAAAATAGGGTCGAGTGACCTTTTTCCTTTCACACTCATTAATTGGTCCAGAAGGAATATATATTCAGCATAAGCTTAACCCTTTTTTTCCGGCCAATAGATTGCCTAGGAAAAAGGTACACCTCGGGAGACATGTCTCGCCGAGAGAGTTCTCCTAAGTTATGTTTTATACTTTTTTGGGATCAAGGTACTAAATTACAAAAAACGCGGTGAGTCCATAGTTAATCTATTTTCAGACTCTTTAAAATTGAAAACATATCCAAGTGATCTTGTCTCTGTCACACTCATTAAAATGGTTTTGAATAGAAGTCCCTTCTGTCACATTCTCTTTATCGACAACAAGATATTCTCCCTTGGACAAAGCACATCCTTTCATTTTTTCTACAAGAATTGGGTCTAGTCTGACCTTAGGAAGTTGTTCTCGTTACATAGATTTGTGTCCTCCTCCATTTGGTTACTCTTCCAAACATATGAAGAGTTTGTGGTGCCTCCGGTGTCACAGAATTATGTCAATAATATGCTTCCTGAGTCTCATCATTTTGTCGTGCCTTTTTCCAAGGGAATTTTTCCAATCTGAGTCAACCATTCTATAGTTAGTCTCTTGACCTTCATGAGTCGTCCATCCTGAGAATCCAGTCAAGTTCATATTCATAATCAATGAAGTTTGGTACATGTTGTTCAATTTCTTCCAATATTTCCATGATGGTTTGTCGAAGACCCCAGGGAAATGAGTCCTACACTCCTATTATACTCCTACTTGAGTTTTGAATACCTTGAAGATATTTCTCGAGTTACGAAGCTACCACCTCCATCTACATGCATTGATGCTTCCTGAAGATGCATATCACATTGTATTTGTATCTCTTTAGATGCTTTTGAGATGTAGCTCCATTGTGTATTATTAATAGATATGTTCTATATAGACATTATTATTTGTCTCATAGTCATGATTATTGTATATGGCATGGATCTACAGTGTACTTGAATGGCAGCCATGATTATTTTATCTCAATCGTGGGTATGCCCGCCTCGGAGAGATTCATTATTTTGCAGATGACACGCTCGTGAATACTTGTCTTCGGATCACTCGACTTTGTGCCTTCCCATAGTGTAAATATGTTGTAATGTATTTCAACCATCTATTTCTCTTCTAACCTCACACATTAGAAGGCATATGTTATAATCTAAAAATTCCACATCTATGCATCCAAGACATTGGCCCATCCATTTTCATCATTTTCCAATCATAATGTCGAGGTTTCCTTCAAAAAACAACTTTTTGAATAATGTACATTCCATGATGCACTATCAGTCCGTGTACATATGTGTGTTTCATTCTAATCCTCCCATTTCATATGCATGTTTCATTCTAGTCATCCCACGTTTACTCCAAAAAAATGAAAAAATATAAAATTGTGTGTATTTCAACAAAGTTTATGGGCTATGAAGGGATTCCTAACAATTTTACCCTATGTATCCCTTCTCCAAACCGAATAAACATATTTTTCTCATATTAAAAGGGGTCTAGGGGGATCATTTGAAGATATGAACAAGGAGACAAGAAAACTTTCTCAAAATCCTTTCCCTCTCATTGCCCAAGTTTTGCATCTTTCTCTAAGTTTTATCTTTAGCTTTCCCTTCCATTCATTATCCCTATGCAACCCTTCCTTCTTCCCATTTTGTCATGTTGGTTGTGAGAATTATATGTGGGATTGGTGCACTTGGAGTCACGACAGAGGAGCCCATACTTGGTTTGTAGAGCGGTGTCAACAAGCAAAGTTTGTAACCTTTCATCTTGTTTATGAATAAAAGAGATTATTTTTGTCCCAAAACTTTATGTGTACATGTTCTTATCTATTTGATCATTTACATCTATATTTAGGATTTTAAGTGATTACTAGATATTGTATATGGTGTTGTGTTGTGTTCTTGGTTTGTTGTAGGTCATCTTTGGGAGGAGATATGTGATCTAAGAGGAAACAACAAGTTGAAGAGGTCTACATCAACTGAAAGGATTCAAGGTGTTCTTCTTGACCTTCTCTTCCCTCTCTCTTATCACTTAGTCCAGATTGTTTTAGGGTACATTAGAGATAATTCAGTCTTTTAGGGGGTTATCGCTTTTCCTATTCCTTAGACCCAGTTTAGGGGGAATTTTCCCCATAGAAAATTCCTTCAAGAAATTAAAATTCTCTTCACACTTTACTTTCCAAACAAACTTAGTTCCCTTCTTTTGTAAAGAAGTGATGGGATGATAAATCATAGAGAACCCTTCTATAAACCTCATGTAGTATCCAAATAATCCCATAAAAGATCTAACTTCTAAAACATTATTTGGTGTTGGCCACCCTCAATTGGATTCAATTTTCTTTGGATCTACTTCTATACATTCCTTTGAAATAGTGTACCCCAAATAATGGATATGTTCTTTGTAAAAAGAACACTTTCTTATCTTGGCATAAAACTAATGTTTCCTTAGTAATTGTAGCACTAGCCTCAAGTGATGTTCATGCTCTTCCTTGGACTTAGAATAAATAAGTATGTCATCCAAGAATACAATGAAAAAATAAACTATATAATGTATGAATATTCCATTCATTAAGCACATAAAGATATCTGGTGCATTGGTGAGTCCAAATAGCACCACTTCAAATTAATAATGTCCATACCTAGTTCTAAAGGTTGTCTTACTGATGTATTCTTCCTTGATTCTTACCTAATGGTATCATGATCTCAAGTCTATCTTTGAAAATATTTTTTCTTCTCTTAGCTTCTTAAGGAGGTCATCAATTCGAGGTAAAGCGTATATTTTTTTCATCGTGGATTTATTTAGTTGTTTGAAGTCAATACATAGTCTCAATGTTCCATCCTTTATTTTCACAAAGAGTACTAGTGCTCCCCAAGGTGAAACACTTGGGAGTCCATACTCTTTCTTAAACAAGTCTTCCAATTGCATTTATAAATTTTTTAACTCTACTATACTCATTCTATAAGCTGTCTTGGATACTGGGGAAACTCCTGGTACTAAATCAATAGAAAAATATATCTCCCTCTTTGGTGGAAATCGAGGTATTTCTTGGAATACATCCTCAAACTCTTGCAATACTAAAAAAATTTCAAGTCTTGGTCCTTTTGTCTTTCCTCATTCCTCCACATGAGTTGCATACAATTGAAAACCTTTTCTAAAACATCTCTTCATATATAAGGATGAAATCTCCCTGATAGAAATGGGTCTTGGAATTCCTTTCACAATAATATGTTTTCCTTCTTCACCAAGAAATGTAAATGTCTTATCATGACAATCTAGGACAATATGATGCTTGTCCAACCAATACATCCCAATTAGGATATCATAAGATCCTAATGGTATGATATTCATATCAGCAACTAGATTTACTCCATTCATATTTATTGGACATCCTAATACTGTCTCATTGATCCTTCTTTTGGTTCCAGTGGCTAGCTAAACCAAACTTGATTTTTTGAGCTCACTTTTATCCAAATTTAATTTGTCCATTAATTTAGGATCAATGTAACAATGACTTGCTCTTGAGACAATTAAAATAGAAACATGATGATTAGTGATCTTACCTTCCACTTCGATCATATTTGATTGATATTCTCCTTCTTGATCTTCTAAGGCTGCATATATTCTTGGAATATTTATGCCCATGTCTTCTACTGTGGTAGCCTCTTGGATGTTTTTCAAGGTCTTCATTTTGTCTTCTCTATGAGGACAATCCTTATACATGTGATCTTCTTTACATGCCCAACATTTGATTGGTGTTCTTCCCATTTTTCCCAAAGATTCTTCCCTCTTGGATTCATCCTTAGGAAACTGATCTTGTTGATTTTTATTAGGGTTGCTTCTATTGAATGCCTTCCTTCTCTAATCAAACTTCTCCTTCTTCTTATCCTTTGAAGACTTTTGAAAAGATTATTTGTCCTTGCCTTGATCATACATGTACTTGGCTTTTCTAATGGTTTTTCTTTAAGTTATAGGTTCATCATATTGAATCTTATCTTTATAAAATGATGGTATTCCACTCCACTCAATAATCTTTATATATTTACCTTCTCATCCTTGATAAATACCACATACTTCAACAATCCTAAGAACTTCTTTTTATATTCTCCCATGGCCATGATCCCCAACCTGAGTCCAAAGAACTCTTGCATCTTCTTGTCATGGTAATGGTCTGAAAGATACCCCTTCTGAAAATACCTCTTGAAATGCTTCCAAGTGATCATGTTATCATTGATGTCTTCAAATTTCTTCAACTTATCCCACCACATAGAATATTTTCCATGCAAATGGTAAGTGGAAATTTTGTCTTCTAGATTAGAGGAATAGTTATGCAGCTAAAAATACTTCTTGATTCCAAGCAACCAAGTTTCAACATCATATTCCCTTTCTCTTTCACCCTCAATATATTGTGGCTTAAGCTTCCTCATATCTCCTTGCAAACTGTCCAAATCATGTATTATTCTTTGATGCCTAACAAGAGACACTTTTAGACTAATCCTTGAATCCTCAGATGCATAAGAATTCATATCTTAGTAAGGGGTGAGTGATGTCTATGATCCCTTCTCGAATGACTGGCTCTTCTATAGTTATCTCTTCTTTCATATTGTTTGCCTTCTCCCCACTATCTTGAACCTGATTCATTCCTTTCTTACCTCTGCAACATATTTAGTCTTTACATCATTTTGGAATATATGTGATTGTATTATTTCATCATATTATCATTATATTCTTTGTAACTTTACATTTCTACTCTCTATCTTCTCACAATATCTATTATGTTTTTGGATCTTCTCTGCTTTTCTCTTGTGTCCATTAGATTTTGTCTCTGCATTTCCAACATTAATATTTTCATCTCTGGCCTCTCTCTCATGAGTGAAGGCTCCCTCTCATTCCTTGATTTATCTAATTTGCATTATTATATTGAACTGATAAGTTTATACCCTTAATTCTGCAAGAAAGAGTTCATGCAACATAATTTATGTTAGATAAAAAAAAGAATATATACAGACATTTTTGGAAAAAGGACTACACAAATTTATATAACTTTTTTTTGTTTCTTAAGGCCACCAATCATATTAATCCTATTTTATTGTGATATATACTTATTTGAACAATTTTCTAGGTACATAACTAGATTCCTTACTCCGATATCTTTCCAATGACTATTTGTTTACTTGATTATGAGCTCAAAGCAAAACTTTATGCCTTTCTCAAGTTTTCAAGGAATTTTCCCTTCATCAGGAGTATTTCCATCTAACATGGCCTCCACATGGAAACATTCCATGTGTGTTGGATTACATGGTTATGACATGGTTGTTGATGCAACGATGACCACTGATCCACCAGGATATCATTCAATTTGGGAATCAACCTACTGGGTATTGAGTAATCGTGATGTCAGAAGGGAAACATGCTTGGGAACTTCTGGGGTTTGGGGATCCAGTTACTCCAGGGTGAAGAAATATTTCATGATATTTGAATAAGAGATCAATAGCCTAGATATCTCATCCCCATAGATATAATGGTTGTGGTCTAACCCTGTGCTCGAGGGTGTGTACAACCCATTCCTTGATCCTCTCATCAATGTTGACACTTGTCCACTTCCCATTGGCTAATTGAAAAAAAACATGATCTGTGGCTACTAACATGGTACTGACATGAAATATGACATAGCCTCATATACCAACCTACCGAGGCATTGACCCACCAGAGTATCAGGTATCAGCTCACCGAGTATCAGCCCACTAGGCATCGACCCACTGGGGTATTGGCTCATCGAGCATCGTATTCAAGTTGAAATATACACCTACCAATACTCCAGTCTGGTCCAACCCACTGGGATAATGTATTCAACTGCAATAGAAACTTACCAATTCTCTATTTGTTCCAGTCACTGGCCCACCGAGCTACTTTCGATTCAGTGCTCCAAATCGATTAGAAAATGGATTGCAATTTATAACACATAAGGAAAGACTAGTATGACAAGGAAAACAATCAATGAAGTTGTGGTTTCTCTCCCTACTCACATAGTATCCACAATAATTTCCACAAGAACACATACCATTACTACAATGATGGAAATGATTTGCATCTCTGAAAACCAATTCTCACACAACAATCTTTAAAATGAGCTTGGTGGTAGTGTGTCCATCACCACAAATGAATAGGATTTTTAACATTACCATTGGAATCCCTGAAAGTATACCAATAAGTCTGAAATATTGGTTAGTTTAGTTATCCATAGGGGTTAAGAAGAAAATCAATGAGTTGTTTAAAGATTGTCCAATAGACATGAATGGAATCAACACAAAGGTAGATGTAAACATCATACCATTGGGTTCATATGATTGTATAATTGGCATGGATTGTTGGAAAAACACCATGTTGTCCTAGACTTTCACAACAAGACAATCACATGTCTTTATGAAGAAGTGAAGCAAGGTAAGATCCAAGGAATTCCAATAGTTGCAGTTAGAGAGATTTCATCTATGCAGTTGGAAAAGATCTTTAGAAAGGGATGTCAAATTTTTGTAACCCATATGGAAGAGGAAACCAAAGATAAAGTGGCCAGCATTGAATACCATCCAGTCTTGAAGGATTTTGAAGATGTTTTTAGAGAGATCCTAAGATTTACACCAAAGAGAGACATTGATTTCTCTATTGATTTGATTCTCGGAGTTTCCCTAGTGTCCAAAACACCATATAGAATGGGCATGCCATAATTCAAAGAGTTGCAAATGCAAATTGAAGAGCTATTAAGGAAGGGGTATATATGCCCAAGTGTATCACCTTGGGGAGCCCCAATTCTTTTTGTGAAGAATAAATATGGGACCTTAAGGCTATGTATTGATTTTAGGAAACCGAATAAGGTCACCATAAAGAACAAATATCCTTTTCCAAGGATTGATGATTTGTTTGATCAGTTGAAAGTTGCAAGAATATTTTCCAAGATTGACTTGAGATCGGGTTATAATCAAGTAAGGATAAAAGAAGAAGACGTCAGCAAGACAACATAGAGTTGTAAATCTGTAGAATTTTATTTGTTTAAGTATTGTGATGTAAATATGAACATATGTATAAAAACATAGTATGCACTAAGGGCGATGCACAATTGTAAGGGAGGGGGAATGTAATATCCCCATTATATTCCTCAATTTAATCATTGCTTAATGTAGATATAATATGTGGAATGACCAAGCGATGTAATATGCGAATTGTATTTCTATGTTTTAATAACAAAATGTGATGAAAATTGCTAAGGGGGCATTGACAGAGATGGGGGATGAATTAATCCACAAGAGAGGGGAGGTTCTAAGAGAATTTCCAAGAGGGATCCAAGGGGGAATGACCCATGTATATTAATTCAACCCATTTTCCTAAATTTTCTATTGGTATATGAACCTTCTAATTTATGATTGAGTGTTACCAAAGCCAATCATTTAATAAATGTAAGAGGGTGGGTGTGAGTGGTCACATCCCACAGTTATTGGAAACATGGGGGATGAGTACTATTGATGTTAGTGGTAGCATCATATAGGTATTTCCACACATGTCTATGTTGCTAGACGTGTGGAAAACGTCCAAATCCTTATACTCTTGAATTTACTTTAATTAAAGGAATTTATTGAAGTAAATTTATTTTATGTAATTAATTAGTTGAGTTATCTAAGGAAAGTGCTAAAAGTATGTAGCATGTAATCTTTGCATGCAATATTTGTATGCAATCTAAATCTCAAGTGAGATTAGAAATAGATTGTAATTCATGATTATAAAAGCAAGGATAGGGTGAAGGAGAAGATACAATTCACACAAATAGCAGAGGACCTTTTCTAGTGTGGAGTCTCCAAGGTCACACTCTGGAGTAGAGAAGGACCTTTGCTCGAGTGCTTGGATCATGAAGAATGGTGATTCAAGAGGACCAAGAATCACACTTGATCGTGATTTGTGTTGAGAGAGTCGACACATAGAGTATTGGATCACAAAGGACTGTGGTTTAAGATCTTGATTATGTGAAGAAGGAATTTCATCTAAAGATAACAGGTCAGGGAGAAGAGATAACATAGGCATATGAAAGTGGGTTTCAGCTGAAGGAAGCCACATGAGATTGTTGTATTGTATGGATCTTTCTGTACAATTTTTCCATACACATCTAGAGGTCACATTGGAGACAATCATGAATGTATGTGGGTCACAGAAGGGAAAGTCGTGGATGCCTAGAAAAATGTGAAAAAATAGTTGTACAATGTGTCAAACCTTTCCAGGTTAGTCTGCAATTTTATTTTCTCTCAGTTGGCCATTATCCATGTTCATGTGTGCTTGATTTGGTTTCCCAGTTTATGCTTCCGCTGCATGATATTGAGTTGAATATTTCAACAGTGTATTATTGTTTCGTAAGTTGTTAATCTGATTAAAGTAAGGAAATCACTAGATAACAAAGCACCTAGATGCTGGAGTAATAATTTCAACATGGTATAAAATAATACCTAAGGTTGAAATAAATTCAACATGGCATCAGAGAAAGGTTGCTTTGGGAGGAAACCAAGTGCACATGTTATCAACAGATCTATGAGATCTAAGTGACCATAGTAGAGATAAATTTCATGTATATGGTTACATGAGCATATCTATGATATTAGGAGTGAAAGGGTGGGTGCTTGAAGGACTAAGAACAGATCCGTTATATTTTGTAGAAAATCAGTTAGATTTGTAGGATATCTTAGCAGATCTTTAAACTGGCAGACAAAAATCAAAGGACTGATTTATGGGTACAGGACAATACATAGGAATTTTTTATAGGGTGGGTTTTTGAGAAATGGAAGGAGAACACTAAGTTAGCAAGGATATCTCAAATAGGTGGAGATGGACTTCCATCTAGAGATCTGATCCACATGAGAACTCATAGATAGAGCAAAGAAGGAATTTTTCTCACAGAGATCTTAGCACGGGGTGAAGAAGAAATTTCACCTAGAGATCTATTTAGTCCAGAGGAGAAGAGAAGAGAGGGGAGGTTCTAAGAGAATGACCAAGAGGGGTCCAAGGGGGAATTAACCATTTATATTAATTCAACCCATTTTCATAAATTTTCTATTGGTATATGAACCTTCTAATTTATGATTGAGTGTTCCCAAATCCAATAATTGAATAAATGTAAGAGCGTGGGTGTGAGTGGTAACATCCCATAGTTATTGGGCACATGGGGGTTGAGTATTTTTTATGTTAGTGGTATCATCGAATAGGCCTATTTTGGTTTTAGCAATTTATGAAGTTTTTGTTACTTTTTTGGCATAAATACATCAACCAATGCATTTCTTTGATCGATACCTTTCCAACATGGTATCATGGGCTCAATTATGACTCTTGTAGCCCAAGATATGCCCGTTTGAAAATGATGCCTGAATATATGGTCGAAAATAGTTGGTCATGTCGAAAAGAGGTGGTCATGTCAGAAATGACCTAATCAGAAAGGGTTATTGTGAAAAGGATATGGTCGGAAATACGTTATCAAAAATGGGTTGGTCAGGTCGGGAATGATATGATCGAAAGAGTTGGTCTTTATCGAAAAATGTTGATCAAAACAAAGTTAATCGAAACAAAGTTGATCGGAAAGGGATGATCGTCGTTGGAAAAGGTTGATTGGAATGGATTTGATCAGAAAGGGTTGTGTTAGCACATGAAATGTTCAAGAGTAAAAAATTATGACCTTAGTCCATGTAAGAGTCTTGGTTTCATGATAGTATTCATTATCATGAAATAAATAGGGGTCAACATTGGTATCCTAAACCCTGGTCATTTTCAAGTTTGTTATACCAAAGGAGCAATTTACAGTTTCCTCTTGCAACAGTAACCTTGTCCACTATTTTACTATGAGTTTCAAACTGTGCACTACAAATTGGCGTTGCAAACCCTTTGTTTTACATAGAGTTTCTTCAATTATGCCTGTCTACAGCCTCATCCAATTTGGATTTCTTTTCTCACCTCCTACTTGAAGCATGTTCATCCTCCAATTGTTGTTGTGCATACAATTACAACTTAAGTGATGATTTTTGGTCTTGAGATAAATTTAGCATCTTCATATGATTTCTCCAAGGTTAATTCATGTTTCAAGAGGTTTTTAGCAGGCTATGGAAGTTTTTTCCCAACTTCTTTATGCAAGTTTTAAATTTTTGAATCATTTTGGAGGTAAACATGCACCTACAGGAAAGTTCGCAACACGTGATGTCAAAGGCGATGTGAACTGGTATTTTTGGACAATTTGCAGAAAATTAGTACACCACAGAGTTAGTATTTCATCATAAATGTTAAATTATGATCTGGGTTCTTCTGAAATGTTTTTTGGATATGAATCATAATATCATAGAATTGCTGAAAAAAAACAGCCTGACTTAGTTCATCATTTGGGAGAAAATTTTAAATCATTACCTACAGGAAAGTTCACAGCGCATGTTGTCAAAGGCACTGCGAACTATAACAGTTTGATAAATTTGAGTTGTAGGAGGGATGCCTCTTGTATAAGGGGGTTTGAATGGTTTCCTAGGAGGTATTTGGACATGAGGGACATGTGCTCTATCACCAGATCAAGCAGCATGACCTATTTCAAAAGGCATTGATCATAATAGACAAGATCCCCAAAAATAGGAATTTGTTATGTTTTTGTTGGAATCTTTTGTAACGGAATCCTAAATGGAGGAGGATTCTATGTAGCTTGACGGCTACCCTGCCCCTCGCGAGCACGGTCGCCCCACCAGGACCTTCACAAATCCGCGGCCTGAAGAGTTGACACTCTTCCTCCCCCTTTCGAGGTTTCACAACCCACAGTCTCTCTCTCACCCGCGCTTTCCCTTTTATAACTTGCCTGGGGAAAGAATCGGAGTCTCGCCTCTCTCGAGTCCCGACGTCGAATGTCTTTTCCCCAAGTTCCCGAGACCGAGGAAAGTCAACGTTGACTCTTCTCCCGCTTCTCGCAACTCGAGGGATGTGTCCTCCCACACCCGGACTCAGAAATCCCGAAATGCCGATCCCGCGGTCTCGCTTCTCGTGACGTCGCACCTCAGTCGCCAATCGTCCCCCTCCCTGAGACCCGAAGTCCCGAGGTCGC
>ML776789.1:0-36408 GCA_009831015.1 Picea engelmannii
AATTTGTTGAAGCAAAAACTTGAATACTTGTTATGGTTTTCTAGGCCACCATGCAGATTGTTGAAGAAATAGTCATTGAAGCTAATTGGTTTCAACTCTTTAATTGTTCTTCCTAATAGAGAGATACAATTTGTGTTATTAATTTTGGTTTCATTAGCTCATACAGATAGATAAACAATTTCTATAATTAATAGTTACGAGTGACTTATTTAAGGATTTGACTGCAGCTGTAAACTACCATGCCTATTGATAACTTGGTAAAATTTATGAGCTATAGACTAGGGATCCCACCAACTCCTCACATGCACCTAAAAAAGTGACATGATCCAATACATAGTTTTGATAAAACTTACGTCACCAAGACCATCTTTGGTAGTTTTACCGTGAATAAAAGCACGGTCTTCATGATGATGTCATTATCATTCACTTGAGGTTAATTATTCTAGGCAGCTTTAGACATATAATTTCTTAATGATTACTAAATTAAATTGGTTCGGTACATTCAATCACATAAGATTTCCTCTAAACTTTGTTTCACTGCAATTGAGGATTGTCATATTTCACCAGACTTTGTCTGACTGCAATTGTTGTCCACATTTAAGTTCAGTTAGGGTTTTATCGAGTCTAAAAAGATGCAGTTAGATTTATGCAAAGTGTGACCTGGTTGTCTATATGTAATCAAGTTTGACTAAGTACCCTTTACTAAGTTGTTTATCATATGCAGTGTAAGTATATCCCATGCACTCACAATACATGCACCATGGGGCATATAGACAAATGATATAAGCCAACATTTAGGATTTTGGAGAAACCTGTGACCAAGGATATCCTTGGTACTTGATGTCCTTTCGCTTAAGGTAGAAGTAGGCCCCATAATATGCAACATCACAATTCTACATGTCTAAATTTTTTTTTCAAAATATTAAGACTGGAAAATTGAATTTTACAATTACACATCAAATTTTAAATGTAATTTTTACTTTAATGAAAAAAACATAATAAATATTTAAGTGTATAGATTTTCACAATTAGTTATAATAATGCTTGAACTTTCTAGAGTTTACACTTTGAATTGAATTGAATTTTGTTTTTTAAAGATAAATTTAAACTCCAAAAAGTTCCAACATTAGAAAGACAAGTATATAACTCTTGTAAAATGTAGAGCACCCACTTATATCTAATAAGGAACATTCTTTAAAAAATTATGAACAATCATAGCATAACACATAAAGATCAATAAATTTAAAACACATATTTCCCTCATTTTTAATGTGAATGGGTATTTTTTTTTTTTTTTGGTAACTAGGGGAATCGGTAACAACGGCAATATCATACTCACGTGACATGGGGTCGAATCCTGTTGGCTTCCTTATAACCCTTACGGAGAAACACACAGCCCACAAGCATGCCCTCTGAGTAAATTGGGGTGAGAATCGACCTTGAGACATCTTTTTACATATTTCCTTCCATTTACACGGCACTTGCCAATCGGTCTACACCCCTGCGGGCAGTAAATTTTGTTTATTAATAGAATAGCTTTCTTAATTTTTCTTTCTACTAATGAATTTTCAAGGTCTTTTAAGTTTCTCATAGAAAATTTACTTAATTTTATTCATCAAAGTTTAAACCTTGATTACATTCCCATTTAATACTACAATTTACTGTTGAATTATAAACATTTGATTATAATTGTGAAAAAAGAGATTGAAGAAATTTGTTTTCTTGCATATCCTAGTCAATATACTTGGCCTCTTCACAAACTTAGTTTACACATTTTAATCTATATACTAATGTTACCTTTTGTTTGAAAAATTAAAAAAATATAGTTTTTTTTTTAATTTACACCAATTCATCTTTTTGCAATTCCCTTTCTAAGTTCATTCTAGAATAAGCACAATAATTAACAAAAAAATATTAAAACTTTTTCATAAATTGTTTTAAATAGAAGGACAAGCTTATACTTCCTATGCATCAACAATGTTTTCATGAACTTTTGCAATTCTCTATCTAAGTTCATGCTAGAGGCATAAAAATTAACAAAAAGATATCAAAACTTTTTCATAGCTAGTTTTAAACAAAATGACAAGTTTATAATTCCTATACATCAACAATGTTTTCATGGCTTCCAAAACTATCTGTAGATAAAATATATTTTTTTTGAAAAGTAAAAAAATATAGTTTTGTTTTTTTAATTTACACCAATTCATCTTTTTGTAATTCTCTTTCTAAGTTCATGCTAGAAGAAGCACACTAATTAACAAAAAAAAAGATAAAACTTTTTCATAGCTAGTTTTAAATAAAAAAAACAAGCTTATACTTCATATGTATCAACAATGTTTTCATGGATTTTTACAGTTCTCTTTCTAAATTCATGCTAGAAGAAGCATAATAATTAACAAAAAAAAGATTAAAACTTTTTCATAGCTAGTTTTAAACAAAATTACAAGCTTAGAATTCTCATGCATTAACAATGTTTTCATGGCTTCCAAAACTATTTGTAGATAAGTAAAACATTACAAAAGAAACCATGTAATCCATGAACATAAACATTAAGAGAATTTTGTAACATTTCTTCAAATTGGAACATTTTATCACATATTTAGCTATACTGTGTGGATTAGGATCTTGACTTTGACAAACCTTCACAAGTGTCCCTAGAGCTCCATTCAAAACAACTTCATCAATTGTTGTGCATAAAACCCTGATAGAACAACCAAATCCTTGGTACAAAGATAGTGATCAAATTGAAAATATGTGATGAGGGAACACATAATATTGTTTATGAGACAGATGGACATAAACATTTATCTATATGGAGACCACAATTTCATGAAGTAAACATAAGAAATCAACTTACATTAGCATACACAGTGCCCATAATTAGGCTAATGATAGTTGTAACATGGAAAAAGTAATATCTCAATCACTCTTCATGTAGAAATCACTTTACACTTAGCATTTTTTCTTATGTTTCTAGAATGCATGTGTAGATTTAGTTGTGCAAATAAAATGCAAGGAATGAATGCTTGTGATGCAGTTGATGCATGGTGACTCCATTTGTTTCATGCCATGAGGGCATTAATGTTTGATGACTCATCATTATAATATGTGTAACTATGTTTTAATATGACATCTATACACTTTTTTTAGTATTGCTTATGTAAGTGTGTTAAAGTATGACACTATAGAAAATTTTCTTCCATTGTTCATGTGCAAGAGATTGAAGGAACCTTTATATGAGAATAATGTGATGTTGAATATTCATTGTTTAAAAGAAATGAGTATAAGCTATAGAGAATAACAAGTTCTACGACAAGGGATTTATTGCAAAAATATACTTTATCATTCAATTCATTGACATTAGACCACTATACTCCATGAGTTTTCCCACTTAAATTTGACATCAAATGAATTTTAAGAAAAATCCAAAGACCAATATTATGTGTTGCAACAATGCATGTTTACAAATTACAAGTTAAATAAACAAAAAAAAAAAAACTAAAATCTTTATAGATATTAAGAGCGTAGGTTTTCACAATTAGTTATAATGTTGCGTAAGCTTTCTGGATATAAGATGTGTATAAAATATTGAAATGCCCAACTTTTAGAGTGGACACCGGAAATTAAAGATAAAATATAATAATAGAAAAGAATGATTGGGTGGGTATTTGAATGATTAAAAATTAAGGTTAACCTATGTAGAGAAAAGGGTTTCAATAGTTGTGAAAAATGATTAAAATAGTAAAGGAGTAGTTGGGCATAAAGGCTATTTAATGTTAATGTTAAGATTGAAATTAAAAAAAATGTTAAAAATAAAGTTTAAGAGATATAATTTGTTAAGTTTGTATATCCAAAGAACTAAAAATATGGATAAAAATGAGGAAAAGGGTAAAAAAGTTAAAAGGAAAAAAGGAAAAAAGGTGGGATGAATAATATTAGATTGGGGATAAAAGATAAAATTAAACCAAGAAATGAAAAGAAAGAGGCAATTAAATAATGATAATGATAATAATAATAATAAAATATTTATAAAGAAGAAATGATAATGATCAATATGGTGGATAGCGGGTTTCCAAGATTGGCTAAGTTTGTAGGCGTCTTCCCAATTAAAATTATTATGATGTTTTTCAATTTCTAATGCTTCTTGAATGACACAAGAGGAGTAATAGAGTTATGAAGCTATAATTTTAGTTTGGTCAAAGCAAATGAGGTAAGAAAGAGAACCATTGAACATATGTGGAAATACCCTAGAAGCTGCAGTCAACATGAGGAGACCATATTGGCTCCAGAACACCTTGGAGGAAGTTGAAGGGCATGAAACTCCCAAATCATATTTTAGAGAGAGCAACAATCCACATAAGTTTTTTAGATATGTGGAACTCATGAGCAACATCATTGATTCAGAGCCTTCCACCTTTGAAGAAGCTGTTGAGAAGTAGGAATGGAAGGATGCCATGATGGAGGAGTATTGATCCATCATGAAGAATGATGTGTGGGAGGTGGTTTTGAGACCAGAAGGGAAGTTAATAGTGAGTTCCAAATGGATCTACAAGATCAATCATGTTGTATACGGCATCATAGAGAAGTACAAGGAAAGATTTATGTCTAGAGGATTCTCCGACAAAGAGGGAGAAGACTACAATGAGACATTTTCTCCTCTAGCAAAGTACACTTCCATCATATCGATTATTTCGATTGCCTCCACAATGGGATGGAAATTACACTATATGGATGTTAATACTACCTTCTTGAATGGTGTAATAGAGGAATAAGTGTACATAGAGTAGCCAAAATGTTTTGTGAACCACGGGAAAGAATCCCAGGTTTGAATATTGAAGAAGGCCTTGTATGGGTTGAAGAAGGAACCAAAAGCATGGTATGATAAGATATATAGCTACCTAATGAGCTTGGGATTTACCAAGAGCGATACATATTCCAACCTTTACTATAAGGTTGAGCATGGTTATCCGCTAATCTTGGTTCTATATGTGGATGAACTATTTCTGACAGGAGATGAGAAGATCATAGTTGGGTGCAAGAGGGTTCTCGTTTTAGAGTTCAAGATGAATTATCTAGGTCTAATGCATTACTTATTGGGATTGGAGATGTGGCATAAATCAAATGAGATTTTCCTTCACCAAGGAAAATATACCATTGAGATCCTACAAATATTCAGGATGATGGAGTGCAAGTCCATGGCCACACCCATGATGATAAATATGAAGCTTCATGGTTGAACAAGAAGCAAAAATCATTGGCACTCAATACAACATAGGAAGAGTATATCACAACTAGTGTGGCAAGTCGTGAAGCAGTGTGGCTTCATAATTTTCTTATAGGGATATTTGATCTAGAATTGGAGCCAACTTTGATACATTGTGACAATCAAAGTTGTGTAATGATTTCAGAGAACCTTGTATTTCATGACAAGTCAAAGAACATAGAGATCAAATATCATTACATCAAATACATGGTGCATAGATCAGGAGCTATAGAGCTCCAACACATATCCACGAATGAGCAAATAGAGAACATTCTCACCAAGCCTCCGTTTAGAGTAGTATGAGTACTTCAAAGACAAGATTGGCATGATGCAGAATGTCCAACCTCATTGAGAAGGAGGTGTGTTGTTTCTCCTCCTCCCAGCTAACCCCTATAGTCAAGGGTTCCCTATATCAGTCATGTGAGGTGACTAAGGGGGTAATGCATTGTCAGACCTGATGAGAGAAGAAAGATCACACACGTAGTCATGATGACTATGTGAGTAACTTCATGCTACTGTATGAGACTATAACTATGGTTGATGATATTGTAGTAGTTGTGTGATACTAGTTGATTGCTGCATAGTTATAGAGACATCAACTATGACTATGGATGATGACATTGTAGTAGTTGTGTGCTACTAGTTGATTGTTGCATAGTTGTAGATTGTGACTATCGATAATGGCATGGTAGTAGTTGTGTGCTACTAGCTGATTGCTCCATTGTCATAGGGATTGCAGACTATGATTATGGATGATGGAATGGTAGTAGTTGTGTGCTACTAGTTGATTTCTTCATAATCATAAAGACTGTTGGACTTCATGGTGGTATCTTGTATAGCTACTAGTTGATTGCAGGAGAGAGTCATCGTGTCTTTGGACAATATCTATGTGCTACTTGGAGTGGTTGTGTACCACTTGATAGTAGTTCTGTAATACTATGTTTCGACACAGTCATGTTCTACTGGATGGAATTGTGGTAGCTGTGCACCACTAGCTAATTATTGTGGAGACTACCAATTCACATTGGGAGTAGCTATGTGCTACTTGATTGCAGATATTGTGACATATGATTTGAGCTACCGATGACATTGTGGTAGATGTGTGCTACCATCTGATTGCAGATTAGTCGGTGGGCTACTAGATGAAGACATCGTGAAAGATACCTCCCTAGATAAGAGGGAGTGTTGATGTTTTGGTAGCTGCAGGAGGTACTTTCCCTCCTAGATGACCTTTCTTAGATGAGAAGAAGATTCCATAAGAAAGACAACCATTGAACATATGTGGAAATACACTAGAAGAGAAGTCGACCCAGAAGAATAAAGAACAAAGAAGTGACACCTTCCCAGAAGAGAAGTCGGCCCAGTAAAGAGGACATGAAGACTATAAATAGGAGGTGCCTTAGCTCATTTGGACACACTCACTCTCACTCTCTCATATACATAGAAGTAAGGAGAATGTGTTGATGCAACAATTGCAATGACATAGATTCTTCTTGTTCAATATTTATGGTATTACTCTCTTGTGCGCTACTCTTGGAAAAGGTGCACTACCTTGGTATTGTGCTACTGTTGTTGCTGGAGTGGTATTTTTTGTTGTACCTTGAGGTAGCATTTGTGATAGGGTTTATCTGTTGGTTCATGATTGGACTTTCTTTATCAATGTACTTTAGACATTTGACAAATCCGACATCGTACCACATACCTCGTTATATCTTTTTTCATCTTTGGCTAGTAATACTTATCTTCGATTAAGGCTAGTGTCTTATCCTTTCCAAAATGTCCTGCCAAGCCACTACTGTGAAGGCCTCTGATAATATTTTCCCTCATTGAACCAAATGGGATGCATAGTTTTTTTCTTTTGAATAGGTAGCCATGTTGCATAAAATATTCACCTTTATTAAGATCCATGTTCCCAGCGACTGTATTCTTCAACTGTTCCAAAATCTCCTGAAATTCATTATCATATGCATAGAGATCCTTGAATGCAACAAACCCAATTACTTGATTTTCCATGGTTTTCAAAAGAAAAATGCATCAACTCAAAGCATCTGCAACTTGATTCTGCCATCCTAAGTTGTGCTTCAAAACAAAGGTGTAGTCTTGTAAGAAAGAGACCCAACTTTCATGTCTACTATTCAATTTCTTTTGGGTGTTTACATATTTTAATGAAATATGATCAGTAAATAACACAAACTCTTTCACCACTAGATAATGCCTTCAATGTCACAATGCTTGCATGATTGCATAAAATTCTACATCATATGTGGAGTAGTTCTTTCTTACCTTATTCAAGTTTTCACTAAATAATGCAATTGGTCTACCTGCTTGGCTAAGTACAACTCCAATTCCGACATGTGAAGCATCACAGTATACCTTAAATATTTTATCAAAATTCGGTAAAGCTAATATGGGTGCCTCAGTTACCTTCTTCTTCAAAAACTTAAAACTTTCCTCAAATTCCTTGGTCCACATGAATGTCTTTCCTCTGGTGCAATTTGTTATGGGTGCTACATCAATACTACTAAAATTTCGAATAATTTTTCTATAAAAGGTGGCCAACCCATGAAAAATTCTTACCTCTATGATGCTCCTGAGAGTAGGCCACTCCAAAATTTCTCTCACCTTCTCTGAATCCATATTGACTCCCTCTACCAAGATGAAAAAACCTAGGAAACCCAAACTTTCTTGTAATAAACTACATCTCTTCAGGTTTGCATAAATTTGATGTTTTCTCAATGCATCCAATATAATTTTTAAATATTCTGAGTGATCTTCTTTTATGTTACTGAAAACTAGGATGTCATCAAAATACACAACAACAAACTTATTAATATAATTTCTAAGCACAGTATTCATCAGCCACATTAAAGTTCTAAGAGCATTGGACAACCTGAATGGCATCAACATCCATTCATATAGTCCATCCCTGGTCTTGAAGGCAATTTTCCATTCATACCCTTTGTGAATCCAGATATGGTGATATCCACTTTGCAAATCAATATTATTAAAATATTTAGCTTCGGATAGCACATCCATCATGTCGGCCAACCACGATATAGAAAACCTATATTTTATGGTAATTTTATTGATTGCTTTGCTATCTATGCACATCCTCCATGTATTATCCTTTTTTGGATTCAATGATGCTAGTACAACACATTGACTCATGCTTTCTCTTACCAAACCTTTCTTTATGAGTTCCATCACTTGTCAGTTGAGCTCTGCATGTTGTGTAGGACTTATCCTATAGGCTACCTAAATAGTTAAAGATGATCCTGGTATCAGATCAATGCGATGTTGAATATCCCTCTTTGGTGGAAGACCATCAGGTAGTTCATTAGGGATAACATCAACACATTCTTCTAGTAACTTGGCCACTTCAGTAGGAATTGGTATGTCTTCCACAACTCCTTTTTGCAGAATTAACACATAACATAATCCTGTTGCCTTTGTTTCCTTAACAAAATCTCTTTCTAACACCATATTCTCATTTTTTCCCTCATCCTGAAGGGGCAATAAGATGAATTTCGATCCATCCTTCCAAAAGGTGTAGGTATTCTTTCCTCCATCATGCATGAATTTTTTTTCATATTGCCAAGGCTTCCCCAATAACATATGGAAAGCATCCATCAAAATGACATCACACCATACTTCATCTCTATAAGTCTTACCAATGAAAAACTTGATTAAACATATTTTATTAATGGTGACTTCATTCCCCTTTTTGAACCATGCAATTCAGTAAGGATGGAGATGTGTTTCATAGTGTAATTTCAACTTATCTACCATCTTTTTGGAAATCACATTCTCACAACTGCCACTATCAATAATAACTTGACATACCTTTCCCCCAAAAGTGCACCTGGTTCAAAAAATATTTCTTCAAAGTCAAGAATATTCATTGTCGCTACCCTACCTTTGCTCTTTTTTGAGAATCACCATTGACCTCCGTATCATGAGACTCTCCCCCATATCAAGTGGGACTTCATATTCAACTACTTCTTCTTCATTCTCAGCTTGGACCAAGTTCAAAATAGCTTGTTGTTCTTGCTTCAAATCTTGCATGTTATAAATTGGGCATTCAAATGCTCGATGACCCTCTACACCACACCTAAAACACACATACGGTCCTCCTCTACCACCACCATAACCTCTACCCATCTGAAATCCCCGTCCTCATGGTTGATTCAGGTTACTTTGTCGAGAATCTTCTGCTTTCTCAGTTCCTTGAGATGATTCGCCTCCACCATAGTTAAAATCACCCCGTGAGATAGATTATGTACCCCTCCTTGCTCCTCTATTCCTTTGAGAATACTCCCGGATTATATTTTCCTGGACCTTTAAGGATAATTGATATGCCTCTTCCATGTTGTGAACTCTATGCATGCTTAGTTCATCTTGAATAATTTTTTTTAAACAATTCACATACCTTGCAACCAATTTCTCACCAGTTTCCTGGTGATCCACGCGAATGTACAATTGATAAAACTCATTTGTGAGTTCCTCCATGGTGGAAAAGTTTTTATTCAAGTTCTGAAATCTACAGAAAAGGGTCCGGGCATAGTCTAGAGGCCAAAAAATTTCTCGCAAATTTTTTCCCATCTTGCTCCAGGTATTAATTATGTATTTTCTGCTTCTTACTCTATCTTTCCACACATGATCCCACTAGATCATGGCATGACCCTTCATATTGGTGCACTAAAATCTCACCTTCTTTTCCTCTGAGATAAGCCGACATTCAAAAAATATATCCATGGCATTCAACCAATCTATTAAACCCTCTGGTTTAAGATTCCCTGCATATTCTGGAACTTCCATATTGATCCTATCATTTCTCCCTTCTAGATCCCTAAGCATCCTTTCTTCAAAAGACACATGCTCTAATTGTTCTTCTTCATTTTCTTCTTCATGTTCTATATGTTGATCTACATTTCCTTGGTCTATCTCCTCATCAGGCACTTCTCTTTGTATTATTCTCTGACTAGATAACATGCTTATAATATTTTGTACTTGCCTTTGGATGTTTTGCATATCTCTACGCATTTGAGCAATCCGTGCTCTACCTCTTCCTCTCCCAGTCATCTTCCTGCTCTGATACCAAAGGATGTAGCCAAAGCCTGAGATTCATTCACAAGATCAAATAAACCATGAAAACATAGGAGAATAGAAAAATAACTCTCTTTTATTCCTTCTCCATCCTAAATATTACAATCGAAGTTCAACCCCTTATAACTACTATCCAGGATTTTTAAAAACAACTAATTTTAGAAAAACAATTGTTTTTAAGAAAAACAACTGTTTTTTAGAAAAACAACTAAATTTAGAAAAATCTCGCATGACTCTAAAACTGACCACTAACTAAGAGATAAATAGAGTGACACCATTTCTCAACTCACTTTTCTGATTAAGCTCATAAACTAAGAGATAAGTTATAATTGAAAATTTTAAAATTCCCATAAAAACCCTAAAACTCCAATTTGAGGCCTTATATGAAGGAATTTGGCCCTGAAAAAGTGTCGTTCATCAGAAGATATGCAACTCTCACCACACCTTTAGAAAAATTGTTGAAGAAGTCTGAACTATTTGGGTGGACACCAGAGTGTGACAAACCATTTCATATTCTCAAAGAAAAACTAAGTACTGCACCTATCTTGATATTTCCCAATTGGGAAATTGAATTCCATGTACATGTGGACGCATCAGGTATTTCCCTGGGAGCCATTTTAGTGCAACCAGGGGAAGGAAATATGTACACCCTATCTATTTTTCCAACATAAAACTTTTGCAAGATGAAAACAACTACACAACTACCGAAAGGGAAGGTCTAGCTATGATTTATGCATTATAAAAGTTTAGACACTACTTGTTAGTCTCTCATTTCAAGTTTTTTACTGACCACTCTACATTGATGTACCTAGTCAATAAACCAGTACTTGAAGGAAGGATTTGCAGGTGGATACTGCATTTTCAAGAGTTTTCATTTGAAGTAATTGTCACACCAGAAAGATGCAATGTTGGTCCAGATCATCTTTCCAGGTTGGAGTCAGGGGAAAGTGGTGGAGTAGTGGATGATCAGCTCCCAGATGCACACCTATTCTGAATTGAGGCCATATTGGAGTATATTCAATACATTGCTATCTTCCTCAGTACAGGGACCTACACAAAAAATTACTCCACAACCCAAAAACAACATATTGTGGTTCGTGCAACAGACTATCAACTGATTGAGGGACAACTTTACAAATTAGGGCTAGACAACATCCTCAAAATATGTGTCTTGAACCATGAAAGATAGGATATCCTATGGGAATGTCACAATGGAGTTGTGGGAGGACATTTTGGAGATAAAGCTACTACACAAAAGGTACTTCAAGCTGGACTATGATGGGCTACGTTATTTAAAGATGCTATATGTAAAGGAAATGGTTTCTATTGTTAAAATTTGAAGGGATCTCATCAATGTGTATTTAATTTCCACTCGAAATATCAATACAATGATTTTTGTCTAGAAAAAAAAAAAAAAAAATANATATATAATAAAATGTCAAGTAGGTAGATTCAGACATTATTATAAGATGCATTAAACACCACTTAAATACTGCAGATAAACACTAAACATGACAACAAGCATCACATATAAGACAAGTATGAGTCAAAACATGATTTACCTTCCATTAGTTCCTCATAATAGAAGGATCTTTACATGATAGACATCATAGTTACAATCTCCATTGTAAGGAAAAAATGTGACATACATACATACATACATACATACATACATACATACGTATATTTTCATTGGCATACATGCCACTAGTTATAATGACTTCCATTCAAACATTGCTTGTTTGAAGTTTTCAAGCAATGGAAACAAAACATTATTTCTTCACTACATTTACAAATAATAACTTGATACAAAACACTCACTAAGATTCAACATATGAGGTATAAACATATGAATTATTGAAAGGTTTACTACATTGAAACCCTCTTTAAGTTTCTTTTTCCAAGCTAAAATAATTGCTTTTAAGATTTGATTTTGTTTAATCTACTTTCTTTTCTTTCAACAATTTATTTTTCATTGTGATTGAGTTTCCAAGGGACTTAACTCAAGCCTAACAATAAACCAATGAAATAATATTTTTCACTTATAGATAAATGAGTAGGAAAAAATGGCATTCACAAAAAAGCACCTTAACCACAACAATCACAAAATAAAACCAAATGTGATGCAAGGATTTTTCGAGGGTTATAACTTTTGACTTGATTATCTGTTTGAGATAAACTTTTATGAGAAGTTGTGTCTCAAAGAGTTCACTGTCATTTCGATCGAAATTATTCGATTGGACATCATTTTGAGATTTAGTTGAACTTACACATACCTATAAATATGAGAAGAGTGAGTCACCACTCTTGGAGATTCTATTGATGGACCAGGTTGTGGAGATCGACAACTTGTTGGGACACTTACTCGAAGGATCGATCTACAATGATGAGGATGCATTCCTTATTGGTCAGGATGACCATAGAACCTGTCTGGACACATCTGTATGGGATCCAAGCGTAGATGATATTAGTAGGGTGAGTGCATAGGAGGATACAACTGCCCATACATGATACAATGCGATTCATATGGGGGTCACATTTGGTGATGGTGTGCAGTGGCATACATGAAGATGTAGTATCACAGTGGAAAATGGGCAGTTCAGTACCTTATCTTTTGAGGAGTGTGTTGTTGAGGATTCCATTATTGATGCTAGTAGTGAGAGGCATGAGGTTGCACCTCAATAGGGTTGTGATCAAGAGTCATGACACTTGACATGATAATTGAGAGTCAATGAGGACATGATCATGGAAGCCACTATATGCATTGATGACACACATACATTGGTGGCGGGTTATTTTTGGTGGCACATTATAGTTCAAATAGGGGACTTGCCATTGATGACTTCCATACACTTATGGAGAGAGTGACTGTGATGAGGGTTAGATACTAGGAGATATTGATGGATAGAGATTACCTATTGGAGGTTGGCGAGATGTATCACAAGGCACCGAGGGAGCAAGAGGTTGAGGTGGACCAACTCATTCATGAGTTGGAGAGCACACGAGGATTCTTGGAAGGAATACATACAACCCTTCATGAATCAGAGGCCAGATTAGAGGAGCTCCTTGAGGAGACTAGTCAGAGATCCACTATATCTAACTCAACAGAGAGTCAGATATATCCTTCAATTACATTGTTAGAGGATATTGGTGGTTTGGAAGAGGGGCACTAGTGGATGGAGGATCATGAGGAGATGTACTTAGTAGAGCATGGAGATTCCTCTCCCTTGCAAAAATATACATATATGGGAGATCATCTTCATCGTATCAGTAGTTGCATGAGTGATGATGGATGGAGAATGATTGACCCACAGTTAGTGGAGATACCTACTATTGTACCCGATGGTTGGTGTTCAATGATGACTACAAGAGATTATTTACCATGGGTGTCGATGGACGAGCTTTTGGTCAAGTCCTTGGTATTGACCAAATCATATGATACTTTCCATTCCTACAGTTGGTCACAGATATTTATGATATCCTTTCTCGATACTTTCATCATTGACAACAACACAAGGGGAGATAGACAATGGCAGGGGACATGGAGAGTTGGTAGGCTGAGACCACCTAACATGAGTGTCTTGATTGCATACAAAAAGATAGGGGTGGATCATTAGGGCCAGACAATTGAGGCCATGGGCGTGATGGAGAGTATCCTAGGCCATGGGACAGAGGATATCTCAGAGGTTGCTACATATTCAAACTCTCATTGGGATGAGGGTGGAGAGATTTTGACAATAACCAATAGGGCACCTCAATAGTTAGTGGGGAATGGAAGTGATGAACTTCCAAATTTGACATGGGATCCGAGAGTCCATTGGGTTAATAGTTTGTTTCATCTTATGAGGATCCAAGAGTGGAGGATCCAGTATGGATACTTTGAGCAGATAGTCATGATCAGAGTAGAGAAAAATCATCATGATGGTCCCTATCAGAGACTAGCATGAGACCCTGTGATTACAGGGCTGGGAATTTCATTGACTGATGGAGATGAGCAAACCTATGTAGGGGGAAGTCACTTTGATTTTACATTGATTTTTAGTATTGGGGAGAGAATGTCACTAGCTGGTGATTCGTTGAGGTATTGTAGTACCTCACTATGGCAACAACATGTTCAATCAGTGGGAGTCGTGTTGGGTTTGGTATGGTATGGTTGGATAGACTCATTTCAGGTTGAGGCTGAGTGTTATTTGAAGGAGACTCATGGTGTTGATATGTTACAGAACTATACTTCACAAGACATTGCAGTTCACATCTTGATATGGGATCCAGGGATTGGAGTGCTTGGTGGTTCAATGTTTGATGGAGTTGAGTTTCAAGTAGAGTGGTTTCTTGGGGAGTTGGTTGCGATTCTTTGGCCATTAGTCATTCTACTAATCATGAGCATTTGGGTGTCATGCATGGTGATCACTTGGAGAGGCCCCATATTGAGGGGAGTCAACTTTGTGTCACACATGTGGATATGGGACCTCGATATCATATGTAGATTTATTAAGATATTAATTGAGGACAAGAAATATTCCAATGGGGGGGACTGTAATGTCCCCATTTTTGGACAGTATTACATTACAAAATGTTATGCCTACCAGAGTAGCTAGATAGGGGTGACAGAGAGTTCGAGAGATATTGATAGGTTTTATTGGGCTCGACTTGCATCGTTCATCTTCAGGATCCATTCCACACATCTTGGCTTTGTTTTCGTTGCATTCCAACAATTTTTGTAACTTTGAGTTATTACGGGTCATATCTTATTTAAATTCACTAAGAAGTTCACAATGGGCATATTACTTGGAGAAACCTCTTAGTGTAATAGCTCATCAGAATCAGAAGGAAGAGCATTACATGATAAGATGATGAGAAGTGACTTTCGGTGGCCAGAGAAGCCATAAGGATGGATAAATCACTTTTTAGAGGTAAATTGGTTAATTAATTAATTAATTAAGTGATTTAATCAAGGAATAATAAAAGAAAGAAAAAGTCACTTGGAGGGAAAAGGTCAACAACGAAGTAGGGTTTCGGGAAGCTATAAAGGAAAGGTAAAGTGACCTAATTCATCATTATGTAGATTTTGACTTGTCATTGAGGAGAGATGCACATCTCAAGAGAGATAACTCAGTGGATTCTAGGAGGAATATGCAAGTGGCTGATTTCGGTGTTGAGAGACACACCCTAGTCACTGGGGAGGTCACAAAGATCTTCCATTGATCTTCAACAACGGTTTCGCAGGTTGCAACAACAAGGGAACACTCATTCAGGGTGAGGGTGCAACTTATTAGGAGGTTCAATGGATTGACTTGTCCCTTTCAGGGAGAGTTCATAGATTCCACTTCGACCCAATTGAGAGGAAGGCAAGGCACACATTTTTCCTAGTTTCTCATCAGATTTCCACGGAGGAATCATCTGGGGTGCACTTTCCAAACATTGGGAGTGCGACATTTGGGGAGGACACATTTAGGGTTCCTGAGCAATCATCAATTCATATATGGTAGAGTTGGGCGATTAGTTTGAGACACACATCAGTTGATTCTGATGGTGGAATCACTAGGGCACAATTTTCTAGAGTAGAGGGGGCGCATTTCCCCAGGGGGATCCATCCAAGGACCAAATACACCAGTTGAGGTCGAAAAAATTATCGAGAATTTGAGGCAGAGCATGGTGCATTGTTTGGGACAATTTCTAGGCATTTCCAAAAGGTATAACCACTAGGGAAAACTTTCCAGACTTGTAACAATTGTCATACGAGCTTCCATATCCGCAAAAGTTAGTCATCTCATCCAATGCATTCCACAACATTCTTCAAGTATCGAGTATTATTTTTTTAGTTGCTATTGTATTCTGGTTAAGATCATTTTGTCATTGATCTAGCCGAGTGATTTATTTTATTTATCTGCATTCGACATTTGTACTCCACGGAGATTTTATAATATAATCTTTGTAGTCTTTTGTCACCATTATTATTTGAATGCTCATTTATATGCTATAAAAAATTAATCCTACATGCACATTAGCAGATTTTCCTAGACTAGCCTAGTCAGGAACATTACATGAACTCTTCTATCATGACCCTAGTAAAAATGTACCCTTCACTCAAGTAAAATTACTTATTAGGCATGTTAATCTTTTTTCTATCTTATTTTAATTCTTAGACGATGGCACCGATGATGAGGATCCTAACATAGCTAATGATTTTGATGATATGTAGTTATTTGTAGTAGGATGAGTTTTTTTTTAATCTAGAGGCCATTTAGAGCCTCTTTGTTGATGTATTTTGGTTCAGAGATGAACTGAACTTGGTGTTATTTTGGTTATAAGAACTCTTACTTGCTATATAAATGAGAAAATTTGCATATTTGTGTATAAATGGTTTGGATTCGTATGGATGCACATGAATAGATATGTTTTTTTTCAAAATTTAAATATTTTAAGTATTTTTTGGTCGACGGGTTTTTTTGTCGATTATTTTCTACTTCCGGTCCGGTTTACATTTTTGGGGTCGATCGGTCCAATTATGAATAACATTGGTATGGAGAGGCAATCTATCTAGAATAGAGTTTTGGAGGGTTTCAGTGGGAAATATGTCAAAGCATCAATCACTAAAGCAAATCTGTGCCAATGATCAACACGTGGACCTGAGAAGGGTTATAGGGTGTGAAACCCTAGTTGATATAGTGAGTGGAAATTGAAGCTTATTCAATGGCATTATAGTAATGGCCATTCTCAGTGTGCAAGAGAGTCACTTGTTGGAGGGAGCTTCCAAATTTGTTTCGTGGAAGTTTAAATTGTAGAACCTCCTAGAAATGGCAAGCTTATGGTACCTTGTGGAGAAGGTGGTTGTGTCACCTACAAATCCCAAATATCTAATAGAACACAACAAGAAGGTAATGGTAGTGAAGTGAATCCTATTGGATTCAGTTAAGGATCATCTAATCCCTCATATTGCTAGGAAGAAGTCTACCAAAGATATGTATGATTCCATGGGAGCCTTGAATCAAAGTGTGAACATATCCAATAAGATGCTCTTAAAAGAACAAGCTCAACGCTACCCACATGAACAAGATAGATATAGTGACAAACTATCTCATGGTGATAGAAAAGTTGAGAGATCAAATTGTAGTAGTTGGGAACACAATTGAGGATAATGAGATCATTCAAATTTGTTTGAGTGGCATTAGTCCATAATGGCACAATTTTTCCCAAGTTTTCTATGGTCAGGATACATTCCCTAAAATCAAGTAGTTGTGGGATACTTTCATTGGAGAGAATATGAGACAACACCAAGTCTCAACCAATTACAAGGATGAGGATGATGTACCAGAACTATCCCTCATCGAAAATGTGGGGAGAGGAGGTAGGAAAGGAGGACTTGGGAGGGGTCAGAAGAGAAAGTTGGAAGAATCAAATTCTTCATGTCAAGGGAAGAAAGACTTGAGTCATATCCAATTCTTTAGGTGTGGAAAACACTGTCACTATGCTTCTTAGTGTCTTGAGAGGAAGAAGGAGAAGGGGAAGGGAACAAAGTAGCAACAAGAGTTTGCAAGAAGTGCAAAAGCTTCAATTGTGAACAAGTTGATTTCCTTCGCCACGATGTCATGTCTTTCCATGAACACAGTTTTGGGTGATGGATGGTATGTGGACAGTGGAGCTTCTAGACATATGACTTATGAAAAAAATATATTTAGCAGGTTTCAAGAGCAAGAGGGAGGACTACATGAGGAGTTGGGTGATGATGCCACATATCTTTTGAAGGAATTGGGATCTATATCTTTCCAAATGCCTTCAGGTGATGTTCTTGAGATATATTATGTTTTATATGTTCCTAAGTTAATAAAGAATCTTCTTTCAATTTCTTGCATGACAAGTTTATAGTGTTTGGATGATATTAATGGTTATCAAGTCCCCATGAGAGTCAACAACCTTGGATCTCATCAACATTTGGCTAGAGGAGTGCAAAAAGGTTACCTTTATAGGCCACCCATAGATCCAGTTGAGCATGTATGTCAGGAAGCCATGATGGAGGAGTGTACCTCCAACCCTTGAAGAGATAGTCATAGAACCAACTATGGAAATAGTGATTGATTCCTTGAATACAAATAATAGGAGTATGAAAGAGTACTAAGATAATCTTGTCAAGAAAGTAGTCTCTCAACAAGAGGGATCTAACCTTGATGAGACTCTTACTCCAGTTGTTGGAGGATTCTCCCAAGGTGAAGGAGTTTCTCTGATGGGATAATGCTTACACTCCCAATTTTGGATTTCAATATCAATGAGTTTGTACGCATGAGGGATTTTTAATCTTAGTGCATATTTCAATTCATTATTTGATAGATCCAATACACTGATCATGGCCCTGTATACATATGAGTTCATTATTGCAGGAAATATGGAACAATTCATGATCTGTGAAATGGCGTTGACTAGTGAAGATGGCATGAAGGGAAAAGATGGTTGGCAGGTTGTTGATGCAATGTTGGCATGAAGGGAAAAGAAGGTTGGCAGGTTGTTGATGCAATTCTCCTTGTACAGAGGGTTTCACATTGAAGATTTTGAAGAGATCGGAGTATAGAAGGAAGGAAGCAATTATCCTGATTCATGTTTCTTCAGGTTCGTTGATGGTCAATTGTCTGACCAAGCCCCTAGAAAAATGAAGATTTCAGATGTGGATGGAGTATCTTGAATTTAGTAGAGAACACTTTCCTCAATAAGAGGGAGTGTTGGATTTATATTCCGTCATAAAGTGCAAAGTAGAGTGCCATAAAGTGCCATAAAGTGCAAAGTAGAGTGCCATTAATAGCATCAACAAGTAGAGAAGACCTGGGGCATACAGAGAGAAGGCATGCTTCACATGTATGAAGGTTTGTACAAAAATGAGGAAACCTTCATCCAACATAGGAGAGAGAGGAGAGGATGCATGCATGAAAAACGCATGTGTGTGCCATCCTCAATTTAGTTCAAGTTTAAATGCCTTTTATATTTAGTAGTTTAGTTCAATTTTTGGTTTTGGTTTAGTTAGTATTTGCATTCATCTATCCATGCAAGGAAGGCACTTTAGGGTTAGGGTTTAATATTTTTAGTTAAGGCATTGTTGTGCATGTGTCCAGATACATTGTATCTTCTCATTTATAAAGGAGAAGGCGGGGTATAGGTTTTATTCACTCAGTTTTTAGTTCAACAATTATCAGTTCGTTGTTTTCATTTTCACAAATAATGAAAAACAAAAATAGGTTTTGATGTCAATTCATTGTGTTTCCATCGTGTTTATAGAATCTAGCAGTTTTAGGTAGCTTTAATTTTTCCACTCTTTAGTTTCCAATAGGAAATATTTTAGAGTGTGTTAGCGTCAGAAGTCACTCCAGGATTGCGACAGGAGAAGAGCCCAATGCCCATCAGTTTTATGTCACGATAAGTTTAATGGATGATCAAATGGTTAGAGACCGAGGACATAATCACTCTAGCTCAGGGACCAGGTATGGTATGTAAAGAACAAAGGAGGTCTTTATCTAAATTCAGTCAGTGGGTTGATTGTAAAATGAGTAGGTGGAAGACTTGGTGAGAGGAGTGAGAAAAACTACCTTGGGCAATAGGCCTTTCAATAGTTTGCAGAAGAAAAACTCTAAATACAAGATCCTCTTAGTTTAGAGTTTCGGGGAACTGAAGGGGTGACTTGACTGGATCCTCCAATTCCAAGTCATTCAGCGTTGAGAAAATCATGAGACCAATTAGAGACAACGCAACTGTTACAGTGATCCAACCTACATCATCCTATAACAGTTACAACTTGACTAGATCCTCCAATTCCGAGTTGTTCTAACACGGTGCAAACAAAGATATGAAAGAAACTGACATTCATAAGGCAAGAAATCTCAAGTGCCAATACATAACCCAAATAACCAGTGCTTCGCTAGAACTTTTACAATCGAGAGCCTAGCTCAACCATCAATCCTTTCAAAATTAAAAAACTAAGTACATATACTTAGAAAAATTCGCCTAATAAAGGCGTGCTTGGACCTCCAAGGCATGGCGTCCCTTCATTCAAAATCGGACATATGTCCTTCATCAGACGCCACCTTAATTGTGCATGGCTCTTGCAAGGGGGTAGCTGAGCAATTAAGTGTCGAGTTAGCGTGTGCAGACTTCTCTGGCTAGTCGAGGACTCGGCATGGCTTCTTTGGAAAAAATCGGCACACAGGACCATCTCGGGCAGACTGCTTGCCAGATCCTCCATACCTTACACTTAATGAGTGAGGAGAGGTTTCAACCACCTCCTCCCACCTTCATTTACTCCTAGCAAGAACCGAGTTTGAGACCAAATCAGATTGGCACCTTGAGATCGCAACGATCCCTTCTGTGACTAAATTCGATGCTTTTGGTCCCTCTTGCACAGATCTTTCTATTTCCCCAAGTGATCACGGGCTGTGATCCTACACTTATCCTCAAAGGCGCTTTCATTGTTTTGGGGTTCGTGGATAGGAAGGAGCTCATCCTTTCTCTTCAAAGTCATGATGGGTGAAATGCCGAGATGGCCTAATTGGGTGCTACGTGTCCCTCTCTGATCTGACGATCCTGAACTCATTTAGCGATATTGTGGGCCCCAGTCCTGGACGCCTTCGACACTTCACGTCTCGAGGATTCTAGTTGCAAAGAAAATCATTTCAAGGTCATGATGGGAGAAAAGGCGAAGAGCCTAATCGCGCACCACGTGTCCCTGCAGGATGGACGACTGAGATCACTTTCGGTGAGATTGGGGGCCTGATTCCTGTGCTAAACATGGCGCAACTCTGTTGGTCTCAAATTTCCACCGACCAACGATCTGCTCCATCAATCGATCCTTGCTGTTGAATACCGGAGGCGCCCGCCCACTTGCATTTTTAACCCAAAATGGATTTTTTGCGCTACACGGTGCGCTCATGGCTGTGACCTTGGACAAAATGCATATGATAGGTTCTTTAAGCCCCATTTATTTGTATTTATGCCACAGTATCGAATCTTGGAGAGAAAACACCCCCTATACAAGAAATGTTGCTAACATTAGGCTCCATGGGGGATAGAGTCATCCCTATGATGCTCTAAGAACTCATTTTGCAGTTTCAGTGCCTTGTTGTTGGGCTATGGAGTCAAGTTCAAAACCTCCTGCTGAGAAATATATGTCAAAAAGTAAAAACCAAACAAACTAAACATAGACGCTCCAAGGAGCATATTTATATACAGTCCTAAACTAATAAAATTCTTTACATGGGGCTAGGTGAAAGCAAACTTCCACCATAGCCATTCAAGCAACTTCCTGAATAGAAGCTCCTTCCTTCTGTCAGTGATCACCAACAGATGGTGTAACCGAGACAGCAGAACGATTACGCTCTTCAGCTCCTCCTTGCAGATTGAAGTTGATATGAAATAGGGCAGCTCCAAATTGAGAAGGAAATACAACTCCATGTATTCCTTCACATGCTCATAGGACCAATGGCAAACTCCAGAAAATTAGCGACAGGCACCCTCCTCTGCTACACAATTGTGGATGTGTGGTTGAATATCTATGGTAAGAATAGGTGGGTGGACAACTGACGTAGGTTGAAAGATCTAAGGCAGTGGTTACTCGCTGACTGGCTCTAGACAGTCTATAAATTGCATCTTTGAATGCTCCTCTGGTTCTTCCGGTTCCTCTTCTTGGCTCTCTTAAGGGTCAGAGTCATAATCATCATAAATAGGACCTATGAGAAAGATCTTCTTTTCAATTTGCTACTCAGGGGGACTGATTTCCTTGTAATGTCTTTCATTTGGGAACAGAGGAGAAGGTTCTGTGGTATGCTCTTGGAAATCTAGCATATCCAGCTCAGAATTTGATTTGTAGCTGTCATATACAGGAGGGCTTCTCCCATGGTTAGCAAGTTGAGATGTGGGGTTCTGCTACTCCTCATCTGAATAGTCATTCAAGTTGGGTGAGCACCAAACTTCTTCATTTTGCAAAAAAGGAACGATCTCTAGATCCTCCTTTTCAACCCCAAATGTAAATACATCATGGGAAATTTTGTGAAGAAAAAGAGAACAATCCTCTTCCACGATGGCTTCTTCCTTTAAATCTGAGATAGTAGACTCCTCAGGAGCATAAACTAATGTCTCTATGGCTATGAAATCTTTAATATCCTCTTCAAAGGAGTGGCCAAGAACATCTGCCTCAAGGACTGAAAACTCCTTTGCGCATCGTTCAGCTTCCCACCTATCCAGTTGGGCAGAGAGAGATTTTATCAGTTCCCTAACTTCACCCAAAGCATCTTCCTCCTCCTCAAGGTCTTCATCACTCTCATAACCTTCCTCTAATGGAGATGAATGGGGATGAGAAAGGACTGATTTCTGATCCAAGTCATATGGATCATCCTCACAGCCAATGTAAGAAGCAACTCTATCTTGTATACAGTTGTTGTATCCCTCACAACAGTTATGAAAAATTAACTCAGAGGGATAAAGCTTCTGACAATAGGCGGTGAAAGCTGCATGAAATTTTGTGAGTGAAGAAATGCTAGCAAGGGGTAAAGAATGATACCATTTACAAGCATCCCCTGTTAACGAGAACATGAAAATTTTCAATAATACATCCTCATGACGTATCTCCCACTGGTACATGAGTTCATGAAACTCACATAGATGTTGAGAAGGGTTGTCCTCTTCATGCTCTCTAAATATGGGCAAATAATTGTTCCATTCATCTGGAGAAGGGACATCATTAGGAAAACCAGGAATAGCATAAAAATTAAAAGGAGCAAACCTCCGAGATAGGATTTTTTCCATCCAAACCAGTGGAGTCGCCAATCGATCCTTGAATCATGGAGTCGCCAGGTGAAAGATGCGCAGCTTCGAATTTGACTATTCTTTGTTCACCATCAAAGGCCAGATCCTAACGTCGTGTCCTCCTAGGAAACTTCTCAGGTTGAGAAAGTAGCTGTTGAAACCTTCTCGAGAAAGCTCCTCTGGGTCAACTTTCAAGTGGGCTAACAGTAACCACAACTGAAACAAAGATGTGGAAACATGGGAGTTGCCACAATGGAGTCGCCAGGTGCACAGTAGAAATCTTCAAGGGCTCTGATGCTTGATGCACCTTCAGAATCAGAAGCTCAATGTCATTCAATCCCAAGGAAAATTTTCAACTTCGTCCCTGGCAACGGCACAAAAAATGCTAGCGTCAGAAGTCACTCCAGGATTGCGACATGAGCTGAGCCCAATGCCCATTAGTTTTATGTCACGATAAGTTTAATGGATGATCAAATGGTTAGAGACCTAGGACGGAATCACTCTAGCTCAGGGACCAGGTATGGTATGTAAAGAACAAAGGAGGTATTGATCTAACTTCAGTCAGTGGTTTTATTTTAAAATGAGCAGGTGGAATATTTGTTGAGAGGAGTGAACTAAACTACCTCGGGCAACAGGCCTTTCAGCAGTTTGCAAAAGAAAAACTTTAAATACAAGATCCTCTTGGTTCATAGTTTTGGGGAACTTAAGGGGTGACTTTAATGGATCCTCCAATTCCAAGTCATTCAACGTTGAGAAAATCACGAGACCAATTAGAGACAATGCAATTGTTACAGTGATCCAACCTACATCATCCTATAACAGCTACAACTCAACTGGATCCTCCAATTCCGAGATGTTCTAACACAGTGCAAACAAAGATATGAAAGAAACTGACATTCATAAGGCAAGAAGTCTCAAGTGCCAATACATAACCCGAATAACCAGTGCTTCGCTAGAACTTTTACAATCGGGAGCCTAGCTCAACCATCGATCCTTTCAAAATACAAAAACTAAGTACATATACTTAGAAAAATTTGCCTAACAGAGGTGTGCTCGGACCTCCAAGGCATGGTGTCCCTTCAGTCAAACTCGGACAGATATCCTTCGTCAGATGCCACCTTAATTGTGCATGTCTCTTGCAAGGGGGTAGCTAAGCCATTAAGTGTCAAGTTAGCATGTGCAGACTTCTCTGGCTAGTCGAGGACTCAGCATGGCTTCTTTAGAAAAAATTGGCACACAGGACCGTCTCGGGCAGAGTGCTTGCTAGATCCTCCATACCTTACACTTAATGATTGAGGAGAGGTTTCAACCACCTCCTCCCACCTTCATTTACTCCTAGTAGGAACCAGGATTGAGACCAAATCGGATTGGCACTTGGAGATCATGACAATCCCTTCTATGACTAAATTCGATGCTTTTGGCCCCTCTTGCACAGCTCTTTCTATTTCCCCAAGTGATCACGGGGCATGATACTGTGCTTATCCTCAAAGGTGCTTTTGGTGTTTCAATGTTCGTGGATAGGAAGGAGATAATCCTTTCTCTTCAAAGTCGCGATGGGCGAAATGCCAAGATGGCCTAATTAGTCGCCACGTGTCCCTCTCTGATCTGACGGTCCTGAACTCATTCGACAATACTGTGGGCCCCAGTCCTGAACGCCCTTGGCACTTCGCTTCTCGGGGATTCTAGTTGCAAAGAAAAGCGTTTCAAGGTCGCGATGGGTGAAAAGACGAAGAGCCTAATCACGCAACACGTGTCCCTGCGGGATGGACGACTGAGATCACTTTCGGTGAGATTGCGGGCCAGATTCCTGTGCTAAACATGGTGCAACTTCGTTGGTCTCAAATTTCCACTGACCAACGATCCGCTCCATCGATCAATCCTTGCCACTAAATACTGGAGGTGCCCACCCACTTGCAATTTTAACCCGAAATGCATTTTCTGCGCTGCACAATGCGCTCATGGTTGTGACTTTGGACAAAATGCATATGATAGGTTCTTTAATCCCAATTTCTTTGTATTTACGCCAGGGGCTCGAATCTTGGAGAGAAAACACCCCCTATACAAGAAATGTTGCTAACAGAGTGGAAAATCTGTTTACCATGCTTTGAGAAAATCTAACGAAAGGGACAAAAACTCATACTGCAATGTTTGTGAATCTTCCTCACAGCATGAGCTTAACATTCACATATACCTCATAGTGCAATTTTGAGTGGTTTTAAGTTTTATGATGTTTAGTTTCTTGTAGCAATTCTTTTAGAGTGTAGAATATGTTTACCATTCTTTGAGAAAATCTAACAGAAAGGACAAAAAATAACATTGCAATGTCTATGAATGTCAATTATTAACTTCGACCAGCTTCTCAATTGAGATGCCTAGCATTAATAAAAATGCCCACAGATTTAGAAATTCCCAAGCATAAATAAATTTGCTTAAATAAATAAATGAAACTCCATATTTATTAATTACTCACAAATTCACCATGGGTTGTGGGTTATGCACCAATTATTAAATTTCAATTGAGTAAATGTAACTTCTAAATTTGCATATAGTCAAATGCTCACTGGATAAAGAAAAACATTAATTTCCTTTTTTAACAAATTTTAGTGGCTTTGTCTTTGAAATGAAAATAATACTGACATATTTGCCCTATAAATTGAAAAATACAGATCAAGAAATATATTGGTGAAGATGTTAAAAATATTTCCGTTCTGGTTATGAATCTCATAACCAAACATTTTTTTTTATGATTCTAATTTCCATGTAATTACAGAAAATTTTTAATGCATAATCCTCTTCCTACAAACCATAATATGAAAAACTTAATTTTATTATTTCATTTTCATGGGGACAAGAATTAAGGTAGGAATTAAGGGGATGAGCACAACCAAGTTGTTTTTATAACCATGAAGAAATTGAGGGCAGATTTGGCATCAATGCTTATCTGGCTCTTGACCAAATTTCAATGTTTTTGTTCTAGGTTAAGGTTTCCAACAACCTCAAGGATTTGAAAAGTGAATTGCATAGTTAGTTTGCGACTACAAATTTGGTCTCCATGAATATTTTATTTCATATCACCATTGATTAATAATAATAGTAATAATAATAATAATAATAATAATAATAATAATCTATTTTTAAGGTCACAACCAGAGAAAAATTCTTTGCAACAACAATAATATTAAGGTTCTTAGAGAAAGTAAAATACCAAGACATGTAATTCTTACTAATTTATAAACATGAAGCCTTTTGTTAGTCTAATCTAATTTAGACAATGCACGAGTTTCTTTGATTAACCCTATGTATAAGTCCGTATACAGTTTAACCACAACTCATCAAAGAATGCACTTTTTAGAGAAATTTTGTTGTCACATCCATAAAAATCAGCGTTTAAATAAATTCCTCAAAAATCTAACTAAAAAATAGTTGCAAGATCTACAATAATTTAGTAAAGAGAATAAAAACCAATGGAAAAATTCCATTAAAAATCTAACTAAAAAATAGTTGTAAGATCTACAAAATATTTTTTTAGTAAAGAGAATACAAACCAATGGAAAATTCAAAAAACCCTTGAAATGCCCAAAATTATTATTCAGGAAACAAAAACAAGTAAAAAGCATTCCTAACATCAAATCTTCCATGAAATCTGAGAAGCTTCTTGAATATCCCATTTTGGATCTATACACTATTTTGCCACAAAGATCATCTTAAAATTCTAGGGTGAAAATTTGTAAAAAATGACTTGTGGATAAAAGGCCAAAGATATGTCATAGAACACTCACCAATCCAAGTCAAGAGCACCAAATTGATAAAAAATTTCAAGATGAATGCATCAAACTAGCTCTGAAAATTTTAGGGTGAATGCAACAAACCCTCTAAAAATCTTGATAAATTCCAGGTGAATGCACTTAAGCCCTCTGAAAATCTTGAAAAATTTCAGGCAAATGCACTAAACCCTCTGAAAATCTTGAGGCGAATGCATATTGGAACAATGGAAAGTCAACGATGAAATATCATATATGTGGTCTTGCTTTAGGTAATGAAAAGGAAATATTTTATTTTATTTGAATCCTAACTATATTTTATGGGTGAAGGTTTAAAAATGTTCTAATGTAAAAAATTTGCCATGTTTCTAACCTCACTCACATATGATTCTTGATTCCTGTTATGAGAGCGAAACATTCTTCCTTATTTTTGAAGCATGACCAAAAATACACTAGAAGAAGACAACTGTAGTAGAATAGAGAGCATTCTGGAAAAAGTGATTTGAAAGATAAGTTTCACGAAATCTTCCTCTCTTTTATCATTTTTTAACACAGATAGGTCCAGAAAAGGCCTCTTAGCTAACTTTATCGACAAATAGCATTAAAATACAGCTATGCCTCTACAACATCCTCCACTTTAAGAATCGTTCCCTCTAAGTTGGCGGCACTATTGCAGAGGGTGTCCACAACCGCCTTATCCATTTTTGAAGCCAACGAGTCATTGCCTTGTTTCATGTTTATGGACACATCAGAAAATAGCCATTTCAAATAACCATTGTTACAGCAGATTATCTGTTAACAAAAATCAAGGTATCCACTGTTACAACAGAGCACCAAATTGCATACAAAAACATAGTACTTGTCTACGCAACACTAGTAAATTGCAACAATATACCCGCGATCCTACAAGTTGTTCACTGTGTGGGTGTCTCGGTTTGATCGAGAATGTAGGTAGAGAAGTTCTTGGTCATGGTTGGGAGTGATAAATTGCAACAATATACATGCAATATATCCCACATTCACCAACATTTCATTTTCGTCAACCATTATAAGACAATTTTAAGATAAGTCTGTTTGATGCATGCCACCTAGCGAGATCATAGCCAACCATTTTGGCCATTCTATCTATGCCCTGTGGCAATCTTAGAGTGGCTGGATCTGGCCATTTTGATGCACGCCACATGGCAAACTCAAAGCTGCCAGATTTTTAACAATTTGCTGCATGCCACGTCTCGAGCTCAGGGCCATTGAATCTGGCCATTCGATGCTCACCACATGGCGAGACCAAAGCTATTAGATCTCATCATTTGAGTGCCATGTGGCAAGATCAAATTCGTCGGATCTCTCAACGTGGCAATCTTAGACCCGTCAGATGTCATTGTTCAATGCGTGCCACGTGGCGAGATCAAAGCCACCGGATCTAGCCGTTCGATGCGTGCCACATGACGTGATCAAAACCATCAGATCTAGATGTTGGATGTGTGCCACGTGGCCATATCGAGACTGTCGGATTTGGCCGTTGGATCTGTGCCATGTGGCAAGATCTAGCCATCGGATGCATTCCACGTGGTGGAATAGTAGCCGCCAGATCTAGCCGTTGGATGCACGCCATGTGGCGATATTACAGTTGTCAGATGTGTGCCACGTATCGAGATCACAGTCACCAGATATGGTCGTTGGATGCAGGCCACGTGGCAAGATCAGACTGTAGGACCTAACCGTTGGATGCACACCACATGGTGAAATCTAAACCGCTAGATCTAGCCATTGAATAGTTGCCATGTGGCGAGGTCCTAAGCATTTGATGTGGGCGTTGGACAGTTGCCACGTGTCAAAAATCGAACGAGTCGGTTATCCGACCATAGTACGAAAATGGTACGGTTCCTGCACGATCCTAGCGTTGGGTATCTGCCACTTGGCAATTGCAAAGCCGCACGATCCGAATTCTTCTGTGGACACGAGTACACGACCTGCATTTTTTTCGTTAAAAGTTTAGCTAATCTGGTGGGGCAGGGATGGAGGGATTTTTGCGTAGAAATTGACACCATATCGTCAATGTATCTCTTGATAGATGGTTGTTCGGCTCAGAGAAGTAGCTGGATTGGAAGAACATATATTGCGTACTTGCACGAGGAGCCGAGACTTTCTACTCTGCATCTGGATGTAAAACCTCAGAACATTCTGCTGGACTATTTTTTTTCTTAAATTATTAATTTTTAATTATTATTATTATTATATATATATTATTTTTATTATTTTTTTTCCAATTATTTTATTATTTTTATGGTTTTTTAAATTCTTTACATGATTTGGTTGTAAATTGTGGAGAATAATTATTTTTGTTTTTAAATTATTAATTTTTATTAATTTGTATGAAGTAATTTGAATATTTATTTTCCAAAAAAGAAAAAGTTTATAATGATTTTAATTCTATTTTTATTTTTTTTTTTGTGTTTGTATAATTTTATGTTGTTTAAGACATTATTTATTTATTTGGGCTTATTTAATTTTCTCTAAATCAATTTGTATATCTCTTTTCAATTAAATGTGATAATATTCTCAACATTTGTATTAATTAGTTTTTTTATTTGATAGATTTATCATTTTGATCCTTGAATTTTTAACATTTTTTTTGGAATTTAAAATTTTTAACCTTTATTGTACCTAACTATATAAATTTGTTTGAACTAAAAGTATAATAAACTTGTTTCACTTTTCTTACCTTTCATTTGATAGTAATCTACAAGAGTCCTTCCATCTTCAAGTTGCTTCCCTAGAAAGACCAACCTATGTTGATATGGAGGTATTCCCTTTACCCTGAATCTTTGCCTTGACATTGCTAATTGTGTCAAAACTTTCAACTTCAAGTGATATTACTCTCAATCGAAGTCTTGACAAAAATTTACATACCACCATGCAACCAAAGAACAAGGTGGACCATCTATTCCTTGTGAATATTTTATATGAAAAAATCCTTCCATGTTGAAGTTGCTTCCCGAAAAAGATCAATGGCGTCCAAGCTCTCCACCTCAAAAGAATGTTTTTTCCATTGTGAAATCATGTGTTGATATGCAGTGATTATCGAAAAATATCTGAGTGGCAGGTATGGACCTCCCAAGCTGCAGTGAGAACTTGGGTGTTCAATAAGCATAAAATTACAATTGATCTCTAAGCTTCATGATCTCAAAAATGTTGTTGATCATCTTTGATGAGATTCCGTGGATGTCTCCTTATTCTCTGCCTTTTGCACCTAATGTTATGTTGAAATCTCCCTATCCCCAACACCTAGATCAATTACTACCTTATGTTTTTCCTTGCTAGTAATTAAATTACAACACACAAAACAAAATATACCAGCTGGAAATAAATAAAACAACGGAAGCAATTCGGAAACCAAAATTCTCACATGCACAAAAAAAAAATCTTCCTTTCAAGTCATCTTTTCATTAGATAATGATTCCAAGCTTACAAGGGCTCCCTTACTAGGAAAATGAATCACTGAGGAAAAATACAAATACAACAAACTTGGCGACTTAGCCCTCAATAAACCCTTTGCTAATTTGTCCCTGATCTGCCTGTTGTACACTCAGATCTTTACTAGATTTTCTTGTTGTTCATTAGATGTGCATGATCTACCTGTTGGTACCTTAGATTTTCTAGATCTTCTTGTTGATACCTCATATTTGCACTAGATTGTTTCACTAGTACTTCGAATTTGCACTAAATATATATGTTGGTACCTCATATTTGTTGGATCTACTTGTTGTGCCAGTACCTCAGATCTGCTAGATCTACCCGCTGGTACTTGATGCAGGAGCATCACTCCACCTCATCAAATGCGTCAATGGACAATGCATCAACGCACTAGGAGGGAGCATATCCCAAAGAAGGATGCGCCAATCCTCTCAAATTTTGAGCATAAATTAAAAATTCAATGTAATTTAAGTTTAAACGCTTAAGGATTGTCGAGCCCGTGTGTATTGTAGGTCTGATTTAGATTAGATGTTTCTTAAATGTAATTGAATGTAAATTAATGTGGGTAGCTGGATTGATGGCTCGAGGAGCCACTCTTTTGTAAAAAGATATTTGTATCGAAAATTCATGAGGGAGTTAGTGGATGAGAATAGGAGAGGAGAAGAGTTGAAGAATCTGTTGCAGTCCAACTTTGTAAACATTTGTACAAAAGCATTTAAATATTAATATAAAAAGCAATTTTTCCTGCATATGAATTTTTGTGTATTTATCTATGTGATGAATGCTCATTTTATGAATATTTACTATGTGTTCATGAATGCTGCTAGTGCATGTGTGTTTCCTTTTGCAGGAATGGGATATAAATTCTCTATCGGTAGATTCTTAGTAGTTCTGGGATCTTAGGCTTGTGCAAGGAGTGCACACCAAAGTAATTGAAATACTCTGTGAAGCTAGTGCAAGGAGTGCACTTGAACTCTGTTTCGAGTTCAGAGAAGAGTGTTCCAGGTGGGCACACCATAATCATTCTCAAACTCATAAGAGAGAAATTGTGCAAGGAGTGTGCATCAGAGTTATTGAACACTCTGAGGAAGATAGTGCAAGAGAAGGCACACCAGCGTTACTAAACACTCTGAGGAAGAAGGCTCTACAAGGAGTGCATTGAGCAGGCACAAGGAGTGCACAAGAAATCTTTTTCGAGTTCTATGAGAAGATTTCCAAGAGGGAACACCAGAAGGTAAAGCTCAGGGGGAGAAATACAAGTTTGCATAGAGAGCACAAGGTGTGCGCAAGAACATTTTCATAATTCAAAGCTCAGGAGAGTTAGTACAAGTGTCCACAGAAACCTTGCAAGGTGTGCAGAGGTTAAGGACCTTTTAAGGGTCATATTTCGGGAGAAAGCGCAAGAAGCACATAGGAATATTTTCAGAAAAATATTCAAGTCTGAAGTCTCTAGAATTTCAGAGGGTGCAGGGAGAGTGCCAAAGGTCAAATTTTTCAAGTGACAAAGCTCAGGAGGGAGAGCGTGAGTGCCAGCAAGGTGTGAGAAACCATATGGAGGAACAATGGGTCGAGACCCTTTGAAATTTAATCATTTCAAGCTCAGGAGGTGCAACACGAGCAGAGGCCAAGTAGACAACCCTGCTCAAGGAGATCAAGGACCATAATCTTTGAATTTTATCAAAGAATCCTTCACTAGAAGGAAAGCGCAAACAACAAAGGAGAAGGAAGCTAGAGGAGTCGTTGGATCGACCATGGGAGAAGATCTCGACTGTTGGATCAAAGTCCAGACGGAAGGAGGAGCACACAGAGGAGAAGGACAAATATCGTTCATTGGATCTAGGTGCAAGGATATATAGTCATTTGATCCAGGTAAGTAGCGCATGTTTTAAGCCTGGAAGTCCTTCGGACTTTGTGAATTCAAAGTTTTTCATGTTTGGGTGTAGAGGGGACAAGTTTCCCGAAGTCCCAAAGCCCAAAGTGGATTTGGGTTGTATGAACCGAGGTAACCAGTCAAATAACACAATTGACAAGTTTTCTGAAGTCCCAAAGCCTAGAATATCTCATGGTTCAAAGATCTTGTACTCTAGAGAAAGTGGAGTATAGGTGTTGAGGGTTTCAAGTCTCTTGAATCTCCGAAAAGTAGATCTCATCCAGATCGTCAGTGATAATGCCATGTGGCACTAGATATAAGAGGTTCGTAGGTCTAACACTCTAGAGGAATTATATTGAGTTGATTCAAGAGCTCCCGAAGGGTGGGGAGCTGGAGTAAATCTTGACCGTGGATCGAGCAAGCACACGTGGAGAAGATATACCACTTCGTTAGTTTAGGGTTCAGGGAGAATAAGGTGTAGTGTTTGGGGGGATTCCCAGAGGCCTGAAGGGCGGAGTTCATCACAATTTTCCACTGGAGGAGGACACGTGGCAAAAGATTCGAGGTCTAGATCTGAAGTCCATAGGGTTACAAGTATTAGCAGTCGGGAAGGCCCAAAGGCCGGAGTCCCAAAGAATATCTCATACATTCAATTGCAAGGGACAGGTGGAGGTAAGATCTTGCCTCTATTGATTCAGCGTTTGATGAAATTGCAGTTTGGAGAAGTGAGGAATCCCGAAGCTCCAGAGTCCCGGAGCTCATCGCAACTGTAGATCTCAATGGGGATTCTGAGCCATTGATATGAAAAGTAATTTGGCGCTTCACAAATTTGTTGTTTAGGAGGAATGCATTTCCTGTCTATTAAAAATCCCAAAGTCTGGAAGATTCGAAGCCCAGAGTGTGGAGTGGACAGGAGTCATTGATTTGGAGGGAGAATATGAGTCGTCTGATCTAGTTCGGGGTTCGGTGCTTCGGGAGAATAAGGTGTTGGAGTGGGAAGAATTGTCGAAGACCGATTTATCAAATTCAAACCTCACCATAGGTTGGTGGGGGATGTTGTGAGCCATTGATCCTTGCTATGGTCTGACACTCCTCTAGTTCAAGTGTTCAAAAGGATTGAAGTGATATTCTGTTGAAACTCCTAGATCCTGAAGTGAATGAAGCTCCGAATTAAAGTGAATTGTTAGGCACCTTGTTTTGAGCCCGTGGTCATATGTGGATTTAGACCATAGCAAAGGAGATAGGGCTTGAATTTGGTTTTTAAGGATAAAGGGATTATAGAAAGTGCTCGAGGGGTTTGGATGTGTAGGACCTGAACACAGGGAGAGACAAAGGCATGTGGTAAGTAATTTTGGGGGCTTAGCAGGGGCCCGAGAGACAATTTGACTCCTTGATTTTGAACAATCCTAGACCAAGAGGTCACACAGGCCCCAACAGTAGGCAGGGCTCTGCATCAGTACCTTTGATCTGCACTAGATATGTCCTCTAGTACCTCATATCTTCTAGATTTTTCCACTGGTACCTCAGATCTCCTAGATCCGTTGGTACTTTAGATCCGCACTAGATATGTCTGTTGGTACCTCATATTTTCTATATCTTTCCATTGGTACCTCATATCTACTAGATCTACCTGCTGGTCTCTCAGATCTACACTAGATTTGTTTGTTGGTACCTCAGATATACTATATCTACATGTTGGTATATCAAATCTACACTAGATCTGTATGTTGGTACCTCAACTGAACCTTTGCACTTTCTTCCTTTGGACTTGACTTCTAGATGAAAGTCCTTCTTCACCTTTTCGGAGATCCCCTTGAATCATAGTCCTTTGTGACTCAATTACTTGAGAAAAATTCCTCCTTTGCTCTCCATGTGTGATCACCTTGAGTCACAATCCTTCACGACTCAAGCACTTGAGCAAAAGTCCTTTGCTCTTCAAGTGGATGTTTTTCTCCTTCACCTAGCCTTGATTTTATAATCTTGAGTTATGACTGAATCAAACATAACCCTAATCTCCAAAGTGATTAACGATTGATATTAGATCTCACCTCACTTGAGATCAATGACTAAGATTCATTTAATTCATTAATGCTAATAACCTTTGCATTTCATTAAATTAAACTCACTTTAATTAAAAAAAAAACACTTTACTTTAATAATTCCTTTAATTAAAATAAATTACTAAAGTTGAAGGATTTGGATGACTTCCACACGTCTAGACACTTACACCCGTGCAGAAGTGCATGTCCGATGCTACAAGCATCAACATGTTATGAATGTCCAAACTGTGTTTCAATTGGATACTAATTTGTCGTTATTGTTTAGGCTAATCCCTCTTAACATCAGGTCACCATGAGGATACAAAAACTACTCTTTTTATGTACAATTTTATTTGCCTATAATTTCTTTGGGTTCCTTCTTAAATGCCAGTCATTACAAGTTACATTATTCCCCACGTTGTTTGCCCCCATTCTTGGTATGCCTCTTGTTGGTTGACCCAAATTCTTTGGAAACAAAACCAATGTTTATGGAATTTGTTTAACCATTGAATACCAATAACAAAGGAAACAATACAACAAAGCACCATTAATCACATGAACAATACACTAGTTGCAGATTAATCACTTTCTTCCATTACATTCAAAGTTGACTGATGATTGGATTACTAGTAGTTTCTTTACAACAGTTGGCTCTCACACATTTTGTTTCATTATTTCTACTGAATACATGTAATATTCAAGTATCATCCAACTACCAAGCCTAAATGTTAACCAACTATTGTTGGTTTTATTTTGCCTTTATATAAAACTACAATATTCTATTCTAATTTCCATTAATGATTTTTATTAATCATCAATGGGAATTTTTGCTTCATGGAGACACCTTGTTGGTTTCGTCTTGAGGGAGTTATACAAATAGTGTCATATTCTATAGGCTCAATCCAATGAAGTTGAAGTTGGTGTGCATCTTATATTTAGAATATTACATTTTTAGTTCTAAAGTCAGATTGCACCAAGGCACATGCTTTTCTTTAAATTCTTTGCAAGAGTGTGCTAAAGTTGAAAGAATGTTTTTAATTGAAACCATTCACGTTTTGAGATTTTAAGAAATAAGAATGGATGCTAATGCCCCAATTTATGAGAGTGAGTAGTTTCTTCTTAGAGTAATTTGGTTGCATGTCCCAATTTATGAGAGTGAGTAAATGTGACAGTATATTCAAAAACTTGTCTGTTCCTTCTCTGCTCTAATGTTGACTATTATTTGGGTAAAGAGATGTTTGTAGTCCAGTTGAAGGGAGTTGTGTTACTTGCTAGTTAGAGGAATTTCATTGGTAAAGATGTTAAAAAACTGAGCGTGCTTATGGAAATTATAATTCTCTTTGTTAATATCATTTTTTGATTTAGGGTATTTATAGAAGGATCTGATGTTTATGTATAACCTTAAGGTTGTTGATATTGAACATGCTTATACAGGGGGGTTGAAAAAGAAATTATCATTTGTATTTGTTACTTTATGGATCTAATATGATATGTCACACCCCTATTAATGATAAAGGAATTGAGGCAACATAGAAACTATCAGCCCTATCACTAACATGTTGATGGTCTGTAGAATGATAGTAGCAAGAGTTGGTTGTTTACGAAAACTTAGGAGCAATACTTAATTTGACAAATTTTCTCTACAATACCAATATCGATGGTCAATATTTTTTTTTCTTTGATAATATACTTCATTCATTTGATACACGTCTACCCGTAAACTGAAGAAAAATAGTGCAAAAACCACAAAAATATTAATAAAAAACCCCTAAAATATATATATATATATAAATTTAAACTAAATAACCAAATTCTCAAAGAATGAATTCTTTTTTCTTATTTATTACATGCTTGTAGGCTGAAATTCATTTATAATTTAGAAAAAATGCATATTTTTAATATTTATGAGATGTAAACTTTCATATTGGATTTTTTCATTATGTATTTTTTTCTGTACCGAATCATATTTAAATTCGTGTATGTATTCAAATATTTCTACTTTGTATTCAAATAGTTATAGGACTCTATGGGTAGATTCATGAGTCACCGAGCCTGTGTGACTCTCCACCTTAGATGGGTGGGTTTGAATGAGACCTGTGTTGGGATGATGAAGAGATT
>ML776789.1:41147-66990 GCA_009831015.1 Picea engelmannii
ATTTAATTTAAGTTTTAATGAAAACCCCTAAAAATTCTTTGTCTTACAAGTGTCACTCATCCCCCACATTTCTCCAAAATTATTTTCTTTAAATTTATTAAAGGCTCATTTCCCTATTTTTATTATTCCCTTTCCTTTTTTTTTTAAACCAAAAAGGTAAATGCATTAATTAATCTTTTCATTTTATTTTTAAATTTATAACTTTTTATACTCCCGCACGTTAAATAACTTTATTACTTATTAATTCTCTATGTTTCCTTTATTACTTTGTTTCCCTATTTTTATTAATCCCCTCTTTTTTTTCTTTTTTTTTTTAAACCAAAAAGGTAATGCGCTAATTAATCTTTTCATTTATTATTTATTTAATATATTTTGTTCTTCCACAAGTTAGGAATTAATTTCTTCTTTGTAAAATTTTAAAACTAATAGATTTAATTTAAATCTTACCCTCGTCATCATCCCAAGAATTTTATGAAGACCCAACTATTACTTAAGTGGGTTTTTGTTTAATTTGTTATTTTTATTCCAGGGTCTGTTCTTAAGGTTAGACTAAAATTTTACCCTAAAAGTTTTAGACTTAGTACTTAGATTCTGAACTGGGCGACACTGGGTTAGGGAAGTTTCTTAAGGATTTCTTAAGGTGTTAATGTCTTAGGGCAATCTAGGTTTATTTCTTCCTCATCATCAGTGCGACGTGCCCTTCAGAACGCACTACGTGCTCCAAGGGTGCCACTCGCCTCGTTCGTTTCTTTTGCGCAACGTACCCTTCAGGATGCACCATGTGCTCCAAGGGTGCCACTTGCTTCTTGTGTTTCTTTTGTGCGACGTGCCCTTCAGGATGCACCACGTGCTCCAAGGGTGCCACTCGCCGACTTGACTGATTGGTAGACATCTATAACCCCTGGAGTCAACACTCCGCCAGATGAACCTGTGGGAGACTGAGGGCTCTAAGAAATAAGGCCCCCACCTTATTGTGCACCCCTTAGAATTATTGTGAGTGACTAACGCAGTCTGCCCTCACGGCATCGTGGAACCTCTCGAAATAGGTAATCGTTAACCTATAGTTCGAGCCACGGCGGGAGTGCTAGTAGGATGTGGCAGGGTTGTTGTCCACACCTCTCCCTCAACCTCTCTGGAAATCATGTGTGGCCCCTTTACTCCATATGTAAGTCTGTTCGGCAAGCTATCGTCAGCTTGCATCATCAACAATCATGTCAGAAATGTCAACATCGTATCATCAAATCAAATGAAATATCACAGTAAATAAATCAACCCAATAGCACACTCCCTGACTCAATCTAGAGTCCAAGGGGGTTCTACCGATGCCTCCACATCCTCAAGGTCCTGAAACCCTACACACTCAATAAAACTGAGTCAAAAGCACCTGTCTACGTCAAGCAATAAAACATCATGTCATCTATCATAACACATCATAATCAAGGATAAATGTTTTAACATCATAAAATTCCAAATCACTTGCGAGCAAGTGTCCTCAAAGAATAAGTTTCTCAGTGTGCTAGTGCAAGAAGTTATAGGAAGTGAACTTTGGGAGCATTAGGAGGTGGCTTTTGGAAGCTTTAGGAGGAGACTCTTTGAAGCCAAAGGAGGACATGTATGACAATTTTTATACAAATATCATACATTAATAGAGGGTTTCTTAGGGCATCCAAACCAACCTATAAAAAGGGGCATTCACTTAATATTTGGATACCTTTGTTTTGTTGGAGTCTTATGCCGAGGCAAGGCATCTATTTGCTAAAGTATTTTTCTAGTATATGACTGATATCTACTAGAATCTTCTGCTGGTATATGGTTGCTAGTTGTTGGAGTCTTCTGTTGGTATATGGCAGCTAGTTGTTGAAGTATATTGTTGATACAAGCACTCTATTATTACTAAAGTATTTTGTTGTTCCTTGCTGATATAAGGATGCTACAAATATTGTGTTAAAGCCACCATAAGTCTTCTACAACAAGGAAAGTTGGTTATCTTTTGGTGATTTTGTCAAGATGTTATTGTAAGTGCTACTTCAACTATTTGTGAAGTTTGTAAGTGTTGAAATAGATGTATTGTTTCATCCCTCTAAGTCCTAGCTAGTTACCCTAAAGTCTTGTACTGGTATTGTACTTTTTTGAAGAATCTAAAGATGATTTTTGGCTGGGTTTTCTACCCCAAGAGGGTTTCTCAGGGTATACTTGTGTTCTCTCTGTGATTGTATCACTTTCAATGATCCTCATATATGCATAGGTATTGGTATGTTGGTTGTATGGTGTAATTTTTTTAAATTTACCTACATGCATTAGTTTTTCAACATGGTATCAAAGCTTCCATGAAAGAATCCATTTCTACAGAGAGTTATTAGATTTCTGAAGGAGACTACAATATTTTAGTTTTTTGAAGAAAGTAAAAAACAAGGACAAGATGATGTGAAGAACTAAGCTTGATGAGAAACTTGAGGGACCTGATAACTTCGGAGCATGGAAGTGAAGAATATCCCTTGTTCTGGAAGAAAATGTCTTATCAGATTATGTTATGGAAGAGGTTGTAGAACCCGAGGAAGAAGAAACTAAAGGTAAGTACATGAAGAACATAATAAGGGAAAAGAGAATAATTGCAGATTCTATAAAAGACCATCTTATTCCTCATGTATCATCATTGAAGACTCCCAAAGAGATTTTTGATGCTCTATCTCATCTATATGAAGGAAGGAGCATAAACATGAAGATGGCTTTGAGGACTCAACTCAGAAATGTAAAGATCTAGAAGTATGAATCTATTCATGCCTTATTTACAAGAATTTCTTAGATTAATGAACAAATTATAGCTATCAGTGACTCAGTTGAAGAAGATGAGTTAGTAATGACTACTCTGAATGGATTTTTGAAGTCATGAGACTCTTTCATAAGAGGAATCTGTTCAAGAAGTAAGTTAACAAAGTTTAGCAGGCTGTGGGAAGATTGTGTCCAAGAAGAAGCAAGACTAGGAGAAAGAGAAGAACAACTAAGTGATGATGAAGGTCAAGCTCTTGCAACGCATTTCAGGAAAGAAATAAAAACAAGGAAAACCATCCTCCACAGAAGAAGTTTTAGAAATTTGAGAAAGGTAAGAGAGACTATTCTAAACTCAAATGTTTATGTTGTGAAAAGCTGAGAAATGTTTCCAGAGATTGTCCTCTCATAAAAGAGGTCAAAGAAAGGAGGAAAAAAAATACATCATGCTCATATTTCTAAAGATGATGAAATTGTTTTCAAGAGAGAGAAAAAAGAAGATTCAGATGAAGAATATGTTTTGGTGGTAGCTCTTACTAATTCAGTAAATTATGATGGTGAAACACGGCTTGTGGATAGTGGTGCCTCCAGGCACATGACTGGTTTTAAAGACACTCTTTCAAATCTGACTAAGAAAGATTCTTCTCATCAAGTGAGACTGGGTGATAACTCTTCCTATCCTATTAAGGGAATAGGGAATACTTTTTACAACTTAGATTCAGGAAAACATTTGAAAATGGAAAATGATTTATATGTACCTGGTTTACAAAATAACCTCTTATCTATTTCAGGATTGGAAGAGAAAGGATTCTGAGTAGCTTTTGTCGATGGCCAAGTTCTTATGTGGCCGAGAGGAAATAACATTGATGATGCTAATATAATTGGTATACATGAATATGGGTTATACAAGTTAAAAGGAAAGGAAGATCAAGCCTTAGTACATAATACTATAAACCCATGTGAATTGTGGCATAGAAGGTTCGCTCATATTCACTATAAATCCTTGCCACTTGTCAGCAAGATGTTGAAAGGCATTCCAAAAATTCAAGTGTTCCACGATGGTGTGTGCAAAGGATGTGCACAAGGAAAGAATGTGAAAAATATTTTTCCAAGAAGTGAAAGTAAATCAAAAGGAATTATGGATCAAATTCATTCAGATGTGTTTGGACCTATGCCAACCACTTCACTCAACGAATATGTTTAACATGTTTCTTTTATTGATGACTTTTTCTCACAAAAATTGGATTTATTTCTTAAAGAATAAAGATGAAGTCTTTAGTAAGTTTAAGGAATTTAAATCTCTAGTTGAAAATATTTCTGAGAGAAAAATAAAGGTTTTAAGATCCGATAACAGAGGAAAATTCACATCTGGTGAATTCAAGGAATTATGTAGAGAAGCTGGGATTAAGAGGGATATTTCTACTCCATACAATCCTCAACAAAATGGTGTTGCAGAAAGAAAGAAACGATCAATTATGGAATAAATTAAAGACATGATTCATGATCAGGACTTATCAATCTACCTTTGGGAAGAAGCAACAAGGATTGTTGTATATGTATAGAACATAAGTCTTCATAAAGTTCTTAAAAATAAAACTCCAGAAGAAGTGTTTTCTAGAGAAGTTCCAGAGGTTAGTCATCTACAAATATTTGTTTATCTAGTCACCAGTGTATATTCATATTCCCAAGGACAAAATGACAAAAGGACAAAGTTGGATCCTTCAGGTAAGAAGGGTATATTTGTCGAATACAACAAAACATCAAAGGAATATAGAGTATATGTCCCTGGATACAAAAAGATTGAGAATGATGATCATGTGATCTTACTATTGTATGTGGATGATCTGTTTCTAATAGGAAATGAAAATATCATCACTTATTGCAAGAAGAATCTTTCTTCAAAATTTAAAATGAAAGATCTGGGTCAAATGCACTATTTCCTAGGTCTGGAATGTGGCATAATCTCGGTGATATTTGTCTTAGTCAAGGAAAATATTATGTGGAAATTCTAAAGAGATTTGGAATTATAGATTGTAAATACATGACTACACCTATGATGACAATTCCAAAGTTATTATATGATACTTCATCAGAGATAGTGGATGCCACTTTGTATAGGAAAATGGTTGGTTCGTTGATGTATTTAACTAACACAAGGCCAAACATATGTTTTGATGTGAACACTTTAAGTAAGTACATGGTTGAACCCATACATGCTCATTTGATCGCAACATAACATGTGATGAGATACTTGAAAGGTACAATTGAGTATGGTATCAAGTATGATGCATATTGCGAGTTCATACTACATAGATACTTTGATTCAGATTTGGCTGGTAGTGTCACTGATCGTAAGAGTACTTCAAGATGTTGTTTTAGCTTGGGATCAGGTATGATCTCATGGTTTAGTAGGAAGAAAACTGGTGTTGCACTCAGTACAACTGATTCATACTATATAGCAACATGTTTAGCATGTACTAAAGTTGTATGGCTACAAAAATTGCTTTCAAGATTATTTGATATTGAGTTAGGTGATACTAGTATCTGCTGTGACAATCAGATTTGCATAATGTTGTTAGTGAACCCTCTGTTTCATGAAAAATCAAAGCATATTGGAATAAAGTATCATTTAATCCATGATGTGGTAGAAAAGGGAGCAATGGATCTTCATTATGTGGCTACCAATGAGCACGTTGCAGATGTGCTAACCAAACCTCCATCAAATATGAAGCTTGAGTACTTCATAGACAAACTTGGACTGTTCCCTCATAAGAAGGAGTGAGCAGTTGCATATGGGATTCTGGTGATAGTAGCAGGGAAAGTCATTTATAGGTAGGATGTGGGTTATTCTATTTTATTCTTATCCAGTATGAATAAGGATTGCCTCTAATATTACTCATTCAACGTGAAAAAGGATTGGCTCTAAGATTACTCATATAGCATGAAAAAGGACTTGCACTGAGTAAGACAGTTCTTGGTGAACTGTATAACTTCCTCTAGCATATGGCTAGTAGGAAAGTTCTTGGTGAACTACACAATCATGTCTTGGTGAACTGAGTGAATACAAATCTTGTAATGACATCAGTTTGGTCACTAGAGATGTTATTGATCCCAATGCTAACTATGGATACAAAACCTCTCTTGATGAACATATTATACATGGATAAACAAGTCAATAGACAAGTAAATACAAATGGATGTAACAATTGGTACTAGGAAAATACCTTCCTTTCTAAGAGGGAGTGTTGAATTTATTTTCCCTATTGTAACTAACCATGTAAATAAAGTTTTGATATAGTGTTAACTTTATGTCAAGCATTAAACATTTGACAAGTGTCAACCTTATGGAAACACAACCATATTCCATGTGTCAAACTAATATCACCTCTAAGAGGGTTTCTTAGGGCAGTTGTAGTGGCCATCTTAGGGAGGTTGTTGAAGAGGGATGCTTAGGGCAGTTGGAGTGGCCAGCGTAGTGGGCCTTCTTAGGGTGGTGGTATGACAACTATTATACAACTGTCATACAACCCTAAGACAACAATTTAGGGTAGCCTCTAGAAGAGAAAAAGGAAGTGACCTTTGGGAGCATTAGGAGGTGGCTCTTGGGAGCTTTAGGTGGTGACTCTTGGCAGCCAAAGGAGGGAATGTATGACAACTATTATACAATTGTCATACATTCATAGGGTGTTTCTTAGGGAAGCCAAACCAACCTATAAAAGGGGAATTCACTTAACATTTGGATACCTTTGTTTTGTTGGAGTCTTCTACTAAGGCAAGGCATCTATTTTTTGAAGTATTTTGTTGGTATATGATTGATATCTACTGGAATCTTCTATTTTTATATGGTTGCTAGTTGCTGGAGTATTCTACTGGTATATGGCAGTTAGTTGTTGAAGTATAGTGCTGATACACACACTCTATTCTTGTTTACATCTTCTATTGTTCCTTGCTAATATAAGGATGCTACAAATAACGTGCTAAATTTTCCATAAGTCTGCTACAACAAGAAGGAAAGTGATTTATCTTTTGGTGATTTTGTCAAGCTATTATTGTTAGTGTTAGTTCAGCAATTTGTGAAGTTTGTAAGTGATGAAACAAAGGTATTGTTTTAGCCCTCTAAGTCCTAGCTAGTTACTCTAAAGTCTTGTACTAGTATTATACTTTGTTGAAGAATCTAAAGATAAGTTTTGGCTGGATTTTCTATCCCAAGAGGGTTTCTCAGGGTATACTTGTGTTCTCAATGTGATTGTGTCACTTTCAATGATCCTCATATATGAAGATGTATTGGTATGTTGGTTGTATGCTATAAATTTTTTAAATTTACCTACATGCATCATTTTTTCAACAATAAATACAAGCGAGGAAATAGATAAAGTGAGTGGGAATACCCAACTAAATGAAGAGCTATCCATCTTTGGAAGAAGTGAGTGAGTTTGTGATGACCCAACTCAATACAAAATTGGACCCAATAATTTTCTAGAAGAATCCTACCACAAAACTACTCATTTGTTGGAAGATACTGGAAACGACTTGCTTGTCTAATGGAGGAGTGTTGGAAGACATATCCCAACCATACTGCATATCTAGTGGAAGAATAGTGCCCCTAATTTTTCCATATTAAGTGTCGTAAGGAACTTCCTACAAGAGAGAAGAGATGGAAGTACCTAACTCAAATAAGATTAAATGTTATTGGAATGAGAGTAGTAAGACCCAACTCCATATATCTTAAAGAGCTTGAACACCATTGGGAATGCTAAAAAACAATAGGGGAGTGGGTGTGTAAATTCCCAACAAAGATACACTTGATAAAGCATAGTTGAAAATAAATCTCAAATATACTTTGAGAGCTTGAACACAACCGTGAAAACTTGAATACAATAGGAGTGTGGGTGTGTAAATACCCAACACAGATGCACCTAAAAGAACACAAATCAGAATGAAGCTCAATTATAATATGAGAGTGGGTTTATAAATATCCAGTGCCTAAAAAAGAGTGGCCATGGACAAAATATAGAATATAGGCAATGGAAAAACAAGAGAGAGTTGGTGTGTGGATAACCAACTTGAAAAGATGGTCATCCATAGTTGAAAAGAAGTGAGGGTCAATGAATACCTATCTCAACATAGGGTTGACCATAAACACAACATCATTCCTAAATATGGATAGGAGGTCATGAAGAGAAAGCATTAGATCACACATTTCCCCCTTAATGCTGAATGCGGGCCATCAAAAAATAAAACTTGTTCAAAATAACATAGTATCGATATAAACACGGTTTTACAACTCAGTAAAGGAGGGATTCTTACTGAAGTTTGAAACATAGAGCCACTAATGTATGTTGATCAACTGAAGGAGAACCAAGGAGAAACATTTGTTCATGAGATTGACATTGCCACTAAAAGTACATCCCAAAGAAACCAAGATCATAGTGGGGAAGGACAATATCCATGTGAAACATTGAAAGATCCTCCATATAGTATGTCCAATAAGGACAAATAACATAGCGTATAAGAAAAAGGTCCACACAATCAAGTTGATCCGTTGGGAAAAGTTGAAATCTGTAGAGTCATGAATAAAGTAGAGTGGGACAAACCTTGTTGACCCATGAGTGGACATTGCATTAGAGGAGATGAAAGGGGACTTCCTTTGCAAACAAATGTGCATAGGATTGTTAAGATTCATTATGAATCACCATCAAATGTTGAGTAGGCCTCACCTCACTGACCATAGCATCCAATAGAAGTGTACCAATCCTTGGAATATAAAGGATGTTTCCAAATATGGTTGGATTCAATACCAAGAATATCATCTTCTGAATTTGATACAACCTAATTCACAAGTTACATTGCAGTATATGTGTTGAAGAAACAATCCATCTGATCCAACAAAAGGAAGTCTCTGTGAAGACCCTTAGAAAATCCGTTGAAGGAAACAAAAAGGGTTTGAAACTCTCCAAAACAAGCTTATATAAAAAAAACCTAGTTCCACAACTCTTGGTGAAAATGCCAGTAGTCGATAGTCTCATAGATGAATTCAATAAACCCATAAAATTATGCTACCACACAATCATTTGGATAAAATATGAGGCCCTAAAGAAGAAAATATGAACTTCTAGTTTTGTGATGATAGTTCCACCCACAAAATGCCTCAGGAAAAACTATGAAAAAAAAAATAAAACCACACAATATTAGCATTGTTCCAAAGAAAACAACAATCAATTTTGGTGGAAATGGAGAGAAAGATATGTTGTGCCTTAGAAGAGCATCGATCTATAAAAAGGAATCCCATAAATTTGTCAGAAAAAACAAAAAACACCAAAAAAGGGGGTATTGGTGGCGAAGAGGGTAAAGAACCTTTGAAAAATGTTGTTGTCTAGAAACATGGTTTAAAAAACCCTAGTTTTAGATCTGAAATAGCCTTTAAAGCTGCAATGTTCAGAACAAAGGAGAAATGAGGAGAGAACTACCCTAAAAGGGGCACAACCTTGCAAAAGATCCCCTTAAATCCTCTGAAAGGACAAAAAATTGTTAAAGGAGGGTGCTAGTGAAGGAGGCCAAAAAATCCCTACAAAATTGTTGCTTTACCATTAAGAGTGATGAAAAATCCTAGTTTCAAACCTGAAACAACCCTAAAACAACACTGGATAGAGAAGGAAGTGTCGACACTACTATGAAACCATGTCAGGATGATTAAGTGATTGTGCATATATATTGAACACTTCAAAAAATTCTAATCCAACATTAACCTTGAAAAAAAAAAAATGTTCCATGGGGACACGTCCCCCAGGGTGGGGCGCCCCCCCATGTTTACCATGATTTCAAGATGGGGCACTTGGGGAAACATTTCCCTATGTCCCCATTTTTGGGGAGACGTGGGAATACGCAAGGAGAAATGTTTACCTAATGTGGGGGACAATTTTCCCCATAAGGGGTGTTATGGGCACCCCCCTTGAAAAGGGGGGCGTCTAGGCATCCCCCCTCGAAAAGGGAATAAAAAAATAAAAAAACAAAAAACAAAAAGATTTTATTATTATTATTATTAATATAAGATTTCCTAATTCTACTTTAAACCTCAATTATCATTTGGCATATGATATACTAATATATCATATAATTTCTTTTTGAATGATGAATGGTGAATTTAAATCAATGTATCAATATTTTACTATTTTTGTTTCATTTATGATTTATGACTCAATGTATTTCATTACTTAATTTGAATTTGAATCATGTTTATATCATTTACAAATTCAAATTTAGTGCTATTTAGTATTTCATTGTTTATTATTTATCATTTACATTGCACAATGATGAATTTGCATGGGATGAAATGTTATTGTTGAGATTTTATCATTATCATTATTATTTTTAAATTTTAATTTTTTTATATTATATATGTAACGTCCCCCCATCCCCCATTTCCCTAAAATTAGAGGGTGCTTCCACACGTCCCCCCTGTGCGTCTCCCCACTCTTGGAAACATGGTGGAACATTGCAAAAATATCACATGAAGAAGAGAGGTGAACCCATGAACAAGACAACAAGAGATATGGTGCCCTTAAGCAAAAGAATCAATCACTAATGAATCCAAGATGATATTACCAAAGAATCATGAGGTGTGTATTTATACACAAATTATGAGGTGGGGTGCCATTCCCCATAAGGGGGTTATGGGCCTACATAAATTCCTAGGTTGGTCTTAGGCACTTAGAATATTATAAAAGAGTGTTGACTAGGTTGGTTGTTAAACCATAATATAGTAATACAATAATGAGGGTGCTTATCCATAATGTCAAGTAACCACAAGTGAATATTACCATCATGTCAACAACTTGATGGGTCTGTCCTAGAGTGGTGTTGATCCACTGAAAACCGTCAAACCCCCCAAACCTACCAAGTTCTAATAGGACCCACCTAGTCTTAGTAGGAACCACTAAGTCAACATAAAAGAACTAAATCATATCATTTAAGAATTGATTCTCTGAGTCTTGATTCTCGACATTGAATAATTTACTTTTTGAGAATATTTGTTCATTTTGGTTCTTGGATCATAATTTCATACTATGGTCCATTATGATTTTGAATATTGATGGATGAATGATGATTGATCGTTATCGTTTGAACTTGGTTATCTTTGGATATGTTAATTTTTCCTTATATTATGTGTATTTTCATTATATGGAGTGTAATATCTCATGTATAACTATAATCTAAAAATATATTTTTCTCGAAAATATATTTTTGTGTATTTTCCATGGTGTCGAGTCATTGCCAAGCTGAATCATGAGTTTTTGTGTGAGTCCCCAATCAAGTTTGACTCTTCAACCAATTTGAGTACTGTGCCAAGTTGAGTTTAGCGACTTGGTATGTACTATATATTACATCAGCTTGGATCCAACTAAAATACATGACATGAGGCAACATTAAGTCTTTCAAGAAACATATTCCACCAAAGATTGTTCATGGTAGTTTGATGCAAGGAAGAACATGGTCTTGTGTTGTTTAATCCTAATGGGGCTTTGGAATTGTGGTCTAAATAATTTCAATTGGTACATTCCTGTTATGATTTTCCCCCATTGTTTAAAGCTTGGAGGTGGACTAATATGTGATTTGGAACATGCTTTTGAATATATTTCAACCAACGTAGTCTGCCAAGACCATGGAGATAAGTGAAGAATTATGTTTCATCCTTGAGTCTCATCAACTGAAATAAATATTAATTCTCAAAATATTTGACTTTGTCCTTAAATTGTTATATATTTTTTTTGCAGATGTTTCTCCACAATGTTTCTTATTATTTTGTAAAAGAAGGAAAACAATGTGCAGTTGTGACAACATTGAGTGTAGCTCATGTGTATGTATTGAAATATATACAAGCTTTGCACCTTGGATCTATTATTGGTATTAGTTCCTATGGATGTACTCTTTGTTGTTAAGTAACCTACCTCACATACTATTATTGGCATGCCATTCACTTAGTAAGTAGTACATGCATAGGAATGGAGACAAGAATTAGAATTGGACTGACAGATAAATGTTACATGAAGTTCTACAGTCTGAAAAGCACAATAATTGACAGAAAATAATTTGTTGAAGCAAAAACTCGAATACTTGTTATGGTTTTCTAGGCCACCATGCAGATTGTTGAAGAAATAGTCATTGAAGCTAATTGGTTTCATCTCTTTAATTGTTCTTCCTAATAGAGAGATACAATTTGTGTTATTAATATTTGTTTCATTAGCTGATACAGATAGATAAATGATTTCTATAATTAATAGTTACAAGTGACTTATTTAAGGATTTGACTGCAGCTGTAAACTACCATGCTTGTTGATAACTTGGTAAAATTTATGAGTTATAGACTAGGGATCCAACCAAATCCTCATATGCACCTAAAAAAGTGACATGATACAATACATAGTTTTGAGAAAACTTACATCACCAAGACCATCTTTGGTAGTTTTACCGTGAATAAAAGCACGGTCTTCATGATGATGTCATTATCATTCACTTGAGGTTAATTATTGTAGGCAACTTTAGACATATAATTTCTTAATGATTACTAAATTAAATTGGTTCAGTACATTCAATCACATAATATTTCCGCTAAACTTTGTTTCACTGCAATTGAGGATTGTCATATTTCACCTGACTTTGTCTGACTGCAATTGTTGTCCACATTTAAGTTCAGTTAGGGTTTTTAGGATAGACAAATTGATTTATGCAAAGTGTGACCTGGTTGTCTATACGTAATCAAGTGTGACCTGGTTGTCTATACGTAATCAAGTTTGACTAAGTACCCTTTACTAAGTTGTTTATCATATGAAGTGTAAGTATATCCCATGCACCATGGGGTATATAAACAAATGATATAAGCCAACATTTAGGATTTTGGAGAAACCTGTGACCAAGGATATCCTTGGTACTTGATATCCTTTCACTTAAGGTAGAAGTAAGGCCCCATAATATGCAACATCACAATTCTACATGTCTAAGAAATTTTTTCAAAATGTTAAGACTGAAAAATTGGATTTTACAATAACACATCAAATTTTAAATGTAATTTTTACTTTAATGAAAAACATATAATAAACATTTAAGTGTATAGATTTTCACAATTGGTTATAATAATGCTTGAACTTTCTAGAGTTTACACTCTGAATTGAATTTTTTTTTTTTTTTTAAGATAAATTTAAACTACAAATAATTCCAACATTAGAAAGACAAGTATATAACTCTTGTAAAATGTAGAGCACCCACTTATATCGAATAAGAAACATTCTTTAAAAAATGATGAACAATCATAGCATAACACATAGAGATCAATAAATTTAAAACACATATTTCTCTCATTTTTAATGTTAATGGGTAAATTTTGTTTATTAATAGAGTAGCTTGCTTAATTTTTCTTTCTACTAATGAATTTTCAAGGTCTTTTAAGTTTCTCATATAAATTTTACTAAATTTTATTCATCAAAGTTTAAACCTTGATTACATTCTCAATTAATACTAAAATTTACCGTTGAATTATAAACACTTGATTATAATTGTGAAAAAAGAGATTGAAGAAATTTATTTTCTTGCATATCCTAATTAATATACTTGGCCTCTCCACAAACTTAGTTTACACGTTTTAATATATATATTAATGTTACCTTTTGTTTAAAAAATAAAAAAATATAGTTTTTTTTTTTACACCAATTCATCTTTTTGCAATTCTCTTTCTAAGTTCATGCTAGAATAAGCACAATAATTAACAAAAAAATATTAAAAAAATTTCATAGATAGTTTTAAATAAAAAGACAATCTTATACTTCTTATGCATCAACAATGTTTTCATGGATTTTTGCAATTCTCTTTCTAAGTTCATGCTAGAAGAAGCATAATAATTAACAAAAAAATATTAAAAAAATTTCATAGCTTCTTTTAAACAAAAGGACAAGCTTATAATTCCTGTGCATCAACAATGTTTTCATGGCTTCCAAAATATTTGTAGATAAACTATATTTTTTTTGAAAAGTAAAAAAATATAGTTTTGTTTTTTTAATTTACATCAATTCATCTTTTTTTAATTTTCTTTCTAAGTTCATGCTAGAAGAAGCATAATAATTAACAAAAAAAGATTAAAACTTTTTCATAGCTAGTTTTAAACAAAAGGGCAAGCTTAGAATTCTTATGCATTAACATTGTTTTCATGGCTTCCAAAACTATTTGTACATAAGTAAAACACTACAAAAAAAACCATGTAATCCATGAACATAAACATTAAGAGAATTTTGTAACATTGCTTCAAATTGGAACATTTTATCACATATTTAGCTATATTGTGTGGATTAGGATCTTGACTTTGACAAACCTTCACAAGTGTCCTTAGAGCTCCATTCAAAACAACTTCATCATTTGTTGTGAATAAAAACTTGATAGAACAACCAAATCCTTGGTAGAAAGATCGTGATCAAATTGAAAATATGTGATGAGGGAACACATAATATTGTTTATGAGACAGATGGACATAAACATTTATCTATATGGAGACCAAAATTTCATGAAGTAAACATAAAAAATCAACTTACATTAGCATACACAATGCCCATAATTAGGCTAATGAAATTTGTAACATGGAAAAAGTAATATATCAATCACTCTTCATGTAGAAATCACTTTACACTTAGCATTTTTTCTTATGTTTCTAGAATGCATGTGTAGAATTAGTTGTGCAAATAAAATGCAAGGAATGAATGCTTGTGATGCAGTTGATGCATGGTGACTCCATTTGTTTAATGCCATGAGGGCATTAATGTTTGATGACTCATCATTATAATATGTGTAACTATGTTTTAATATGACATCTATACACTTTTTTTTGTATTGCTTATGTAAGTGTGTTAAAGTATGACACTATAGAAAATTTTCTTGCATTGTGCATGTGCAAGAGATTGAAGGAACCTTTATATGAGAATAATGTGATGTTGAATATTCATTGTTTAAAAGAAATGAGTATAAGCTATAGAGCATAAGAAGTTCTGCAACAAGGGATTTCTTGCAAAAATATACTTTATCATTCAATTCATTGACATTAGACCACTATGCTCCATGAGTTTTCCCACTTAAATTTGACATCAAATGAATTTTAAGAATAATAAAAAGACCAATATTATGTGTTGCAACAATGCATGTTTACAAATTACAAGTTAAATAAACAAAAAAAAAAAAACTAAAATATTTATAGATATTGAGAGCGTAGGTTTTCACAATTAGTTATAATGTTGCGTAAGCTTTCTGGATATAAATTGTGTATAAAATATTGAAACGCACAACTTTTAGAGTGGACATGGGAAAATAAAGATGAAATATAATAATAGAAAATAATGCTTGGGAGGGTATTTATATGATTAAAAATTAAGGTTAACCTATGTGGAGAAAAGGGTTTCAATAGTTGTGAAAAATGATTAAAATAGTAAAGGAGCAGTTGGGCATAAAAGATATTTAATGTTAACTTTAAGATTGAAATTAAAAAAAATGTTAAAAATAAAATTTAAGAGATATAATTTGTTAAGTTTGTATATCCAAGGAACTAAAAATATGGATAAAAATGAGGAAAAGGGTAAAAAAGTTAAAAGGAAAAAAGGAAAAAAAGTGGGATGAATAATATTAGATTCAGGATAAAAGATAAAATTAAACTAAGAAATGAAAAGAAAGAGGCAATTAAATAATCATAATGATAATAATAATAATAAAATATTTATAAAGAAGAAACGATAATGATCAATATGGTGGATAGCGGGTTTTCAAGATTTGCTAAGTTTGTAGGCATCTTCCCAATTAAAATTATTATGATGTTTTTCAATTTCTAATGCTTCTTGAATGATACAAGAGGAGTAATAGAGCTATGAAGCTATAATTTTAGTTTGGTTAAAGCAAATGAGATGATTAGATTTTTGGGAGTGTTCGACAATAATTGACTTAGAGATACAGTTATGGAAGGTGTCAACTATATGTTCTTTGAGATGAGCTTTAGATGATTTACCAGTTTGGCCTACATATGACTTGCCATAAGACTAGGGAATTTCATAAACTCCGTGGGAAAACATGTGATCAAATTTATCCTTAAGTGTTATAAATAATTGTTTAAGGGTTTTTGGGGGTTTAAAGGGAGTTTTAATATTCTTTTGGCCAAAATCTTATAGATGTGATCTATAGTACCTTGGATATAAGGAAGAGAAATGAGAGATAAGAATGGGGAAACAAAATGAGAGTTTTTAGCCTTAGGATGGAGGACTGAGTGAAAGGTTTTGTTAACTTGAGAAGTTGAATAACCATTGGCCACAAGGGCCTTAGTTAAGTGGAATTTTTATTTCTCGAGGACACGGGGATTAGAAATTCGAATGGCTTGAGTAACAAGAGACTTTTGAGAGCAACATATTTCAGGGCATGAAGGTACCAGTCGGTGTGAGTCTTTTTCCTATAAACTTGGTGGGTGAGGATGCCATTAGGAAGGTAGGTGATGAGAACATCCGAAAAGGAGAGAGAGTTATCATTTTGGATTTCCATAGTAAACTTGATATGGGCTGAAATGTTGTTAATATGGTTGAAGAAAGAGGTTAGACATGGATGTCCATGAGGCCAAACAATGAAGGTATCATCAAAAAATCGAACCCAACATTTGGGCTTAAGATGAAATCTATTTAAGGCCGAGACTTCAAAATGTTCCATAAAAATATTGGAGACAATTGGGGATAAGGAGGACCCCATAGTTGTACCTTATGTTTGTTCATAGCATATCCCTTGAAAGGTGAAGTAAGTTGAGTTGAGACAAATTTTAATAAGGTTAAGGGTTTCAGGGTCCACTAGTATAGAGATGAGGTCAAGGACTTATGGAATTGGGATTGTAATAAATAAGGACACAACATCAAAACTAACCATGATTCTTGTTCATCTAGGTGAATATGTCAAGCTTTTTTAATAAAATAAGAGGAATCTTTAATGAAAGAGGGAGTTTTTTCGATAAAAGATTGAATTTTATCAACAAGGAAGCGATCTAGAGCACGAGTAGGAGCTCCTATAACACTTACAATTGACCTAAGGGGGATGCGTTTTTTTATGAATTTTATTAATGTAGAGCAAAAATAATTTAGTAAAATAAAATGCATGGTGATGATCCTAATTATGTTTGACTTACCATAAGAGACAAGATAACTAGTTCAAACAAGTCTCACTTATTTGGTTCTCCATTATAAACTAGTAGTTGGCTAAGACTTAAATTGATAATCTAAGAAATGCCACTAATAATGCCAGATGTCGCAGTCTTAATGACAAAAACTAAAAGAAGCAGAGTATCCCTAGAGATCTCTATGTAAAGCACTAGAGACATGGAAAGTAACGTATTCCACTTGTTCCAAAAAAATCAACCATGGAAATAACCCATTTATACCTATTTGCTAGAGAAATTTCACGAGGAAAAAACGTATCCCCTCCATATAGCTCACTCTTTTGCTACATAATTCCTAAAATAACCTCTTAATAGCCTCAAAGGAAACTTCAACAATGATGTTAGAAGATTAAAACATATAATTATGATTTTTCTTCCACCACTCACTCACACTATCAAACAAGTTCACCTTATTCTCACTACAGAATATAGGGCTACCATTCCAGGTCAAATTGTTTGAGTATAGGACCTGTTGCATCCTGGTTTGCAGGGATGTTGGATTACCTTGTTTTCACCAAACAATACAAGGTTTCCATTCTAGGTCAAACCCTTCAAGTACAAGACTAGCCATAGGTTGGTTCAATACATGCCTTTGGTTTTCCACTTGCAAATCGTCAAAAGGCCCATGTCTTGGTCCTACAAGTTATTGTTTGTTTGTCTTTCCCACACAAAATATATTTATGTATATTGGAATTAAAACTTCATATTTATTTCTTTCCTAGTCATGATATTATCATCCATAAGAGAACATTGATTTTGGTTTCATTCTTACCTCGAGGTGTAGAGTTTTCATATACCTAACTCCTTTCAATTTTTTAAAGTTTCAACCATTTTCTAGAATCTCAACGTAGACTTTGTGTATTCCCAATTCCATTTTAGTCCCTGTTATAGGAAGATGACTTGTTTTCCAACTTTTGCTATTAATCCTTGTCGTACAAAATTCTTGTGAAAATCTTTTAGCATAAGCAACTTTTCCAAATTTTAGGGAAAAAAAAGAATTTATTTTTATTTTAATTAGGATTTTCTTGAATCTTATTGGACCATTCCCTAGAGAAAAGTAAAGATTTAAAAAAAAATCAATTGTACATCATCTAGGCGACCCTCATAAAATCCTGACTGACAATTGATTTCTGACAATGGCAAGTGATCTAGGCAATTTTTATGTCAGGTGTCGATTTTAATGCTAATGCTTATGGAGGTTTTCATTTTTCTCAATGCTCATTCAAAAAAATTGCAAAAAATATAGGGTTTATAACAATGGAAGATTGTAATATCGAACGACTTGATAAACTATAGCATGTCAATGGATGTGAATGGACATCGCAAGTTCAAAACACACTACACATTAGTTTAATATTGTATCTTTATGGTGCTAGTAAGTTTGGAAGCTACAAACATTGGGGTTTTTCTATTTATGGATAAACTTGAAAGTGTAGATCTTTGTGTTGAAATTTGAGGTTTACTGATCAATGAAGAGCACAATGGCAGTCTCCTTGAAGATCGGAAATGGTTGGTAGAGTCCTCAAATTTCATTTTATATCTATTTCTCATAGATGGAGACTATAAAGACTAAAAATGATTGGTAGAGCCCTAAAATTTCATCTAGGGTCTAGCGCTAATGCTTCTGGAGGTGCCCATTTATCTAGGCTCGTTGCAATTTTAGTAGTGCAATAATTAAAAAAAAAAAACTAGAGAATACTTGTTGAGCCTAAAATCCTCGTATCAAAATGGATTGCAACTCCATTTAACTTTCAAAAATTGAGATCAGTTGGTAGTATGGCTTGAAATTTTCAAGAAATTCAAATGACCCATAAGGGTAAAAAAACAATAAGAAATGGGAAACTTGAACACCTAAGGCTAAGCCTTGCAGGTATGGTTCAACCTTCGTTGATATTTAGTGCTAGTGTTGCAATCCCCATTAATGCATGTCCAAAATAGAACTCCTCACAAGATATTGGGGAACAAGACACCTGAAGAGGTGTTCACTGGAAAGAAACAAGAAATCAGTAACTTGAGGATTTTTGTTTGTCCAATGTTTATACATGTTCCAAAGGAAAAGAGGACGAAGTTGGAACCTTCAGGAAAGAAGGGCACATTTTTTGGATATAATGAGACTTCAAAGGCTTACATAATATACATTGTTGGGCAGAGATAGACTGAGATCAACCAGGATGTCAAATTTGATGAAGATGAAGCCTTCAGAAGATCAAGGGAGTCTCACATGGATGAGGAGTGAGAGGAGAAGGAGGATCCAAGGGAAGCAATCATGGAAGAATCTACACCAAAGGAACCCATTCCAGAAGTTCAAAATGAGATAGTAGAATCAGATAGATCTGTAGATCCACCCAAAGAAGTTGTAGTCAATAGGAAGAGACCAACTTGGCTCTGAAACACCTTGGAGGAAGTTGAAGGACATGCAACTCCCAAAGGATTTTTTAGAGAGAGAAACAAAACACATAAGTTTTCTATATATGTGGCACTAATAAGAAATATCATTGATTCAAAGCCTTCCATCTTTGAAGAAGATGCTAAGAAGCAAGAATGGAAGGATTCCATGATGGAGGAGTGTCAGTTTATCATGAAGAATGATGTGTGGGAGGTGGTTCCTAGACCAGAAGGGAAGTCAATAGTTAATTCCAAATGGATCTACAAGATCAAGCATGTTGCAGACGACATCATAGAGAAGTACACAGAAATATTTATGGCTAGAGGACTCTCCCAGAAAGAGGGTAAAGAGTATGATGAGACATTTTCTCCTGTAGGAAAGTACACTTCCATCATAACGATTATTTTGATTGCCTCCACAATGGGATGGAAATTACACCAGATGGATGTCAAGAATACCTTCTTGAATGATGTAATAGAGGAATAAGTTTACTTAGAGTAGCCAAAAGGTTTTGTTATCCATGGGAAAGACTCCCATGTTTCAATATTGAAGAAGGCCTTGTACAGATTGAAGCAAGAACCTAGAGCATGGTATGTTAGGACAGATAGCTACCTAATGAGCTTGGGATTTACCGAGAGTGATGCAGATCCAAACCTCTACTATAAGGTTGGGCATGGTTGTCCATTGATCTTGGTTCTATATGTGGATGGATTGTTTCTGACAGGATATGAGAAGATCATAGTTGGGTGCAAGAGGGTCCTCGCTTTAGAGTTCGAGATGAAGAATTTAGGTTTGATGCATTACCTCTTGGGATTAGAGGTGTGGAAGAGATCAGGTGATATTTTCCTTAGCCAAGGAAAATATACTGTTGAGATCCTTTAGAGATTCGGGACGATGGACTAAAATTCCATGGCCACACCCATGACGATAAATCTGAAGCTTCTGAGTGATTCATCTTCATATTTGGTGGATCCCACGATGTACAAAAAACCGATTGGATCCTTGATATGCCTAGTTAACACCAAGCCAAACAAATGTTTTGTAGTGAATTCCTTGAGTCAATACATGGTTGAACCAAGACATGTAAATTGGATGGAAATAAAACATATGTTGAGGCACCTGCGTGGTATGATTGGATATTGATTGAGATATGTATCGGGTGGAGAAGTGAAGCTGCAGGGATATACAAACTCTGACTGGGTAGGGAGTGCACTGGATTGGAAGAGTACTTCTGGATGTTTATTTAGTTTGGTATCATGTATGATCTCATGGCTGAGCAGGAAGCAAACATCAGTGGCACTTAGTACAATAGAGGTAGAGTATATCACAACTATTGTGGAAAGCCATGAAGTAGTGTGGCTTCAGAAGTTGCCTGCAGGGATATTTGATCTAAAATTGGAGCCAACTTTGATACATTGTGACAATCAAAGTTGTGCAAGGCTTTCAAAGAAACCTATAATTCATGAAATTTCAAATAACATGGAGATCAAATATCATTACATCCGAGACATGGTTCAGAGAGGAGTTATATAGCTCCATCACATATACATGAATGAGCAGATAGAAAACATTCTCACCAAGCCTCTGTCTAGAGTGAAGTGTGTTTGACAACACATGTATTCCAACAGAGCATGAACACCTTCAATAACCACTCACATAACCAGATCAAAGATCAACACATGAATGTTTTCACGTGGTAAAACCCCTATGGGGAAACATCCATGACCCCAACCAACAAAACCACTTGGAGCAGTTTATTAATGCAAAGAAAAAGATTACAGAGAGATTTTACAAGAGAGTTTCTCACAATCGATCATTGGCAAATGACCCTCCATACTCTTTAAATAGAGATCATGGAACAATCGGGTGTTAATCCATGAATCAATGGCTGTTAAGATCGAGGAGAGTATGAACTATCAGATCACTCTATGTCAGGAACATATCGTGAATGTCGGATTTCCTAACTACAAATGCATACTAATGCATACTAAAGAAACACACTAGAAAACACACATTTTCCAAATGACACAATAGACCAAGTAGATCTTACTAACTCCTAAGTGTCTAAATATCCTAACATCCCCCCTTAAGAACAACTTGGGATAGGATTGAAGGATTTACAATAGTGACACAATAAGAGAAGGAAGGAAGCATTAGAGCCTATCCTCCCTTAACGACAACTTCTTGAACTCCTAACATAGATCGAAGTTTGGAAAACTTCACTTCTATAAGAGACTTTGTGAAAATGTCTGCAACTTGATCTTCTGCAGGGAAAAAGAGCACTTCAATAACTTGATCATGAATGAGATTTTTGATGAAGTGCATGTGTATCTCGATGTGTTTGCTATGCTGATGTTGAATTGGGTCTTTGTCGAGCTTGATGGAACTTTGATTTTCACACCAAAGGTTGGTCGGATGCTGGTGCTGGAATCCAAACTCTAAAAGAATATGTCAAAGCCACAGGGCTTCCTGACTTGCATTTACCATTGCTCGGTACTCTGCTTCTATTGAAGAAAGTGAAATAGCCTATTGTTTCTCATAGGCCCAAGTGATAGGTCCTGAACCAAGGTTGAAAACATAACCTGCAGTAGAATTCTGATCATCAGGGTCGCCGGCCCAATCTGAATCAGTGAAACCCACCAATAAAGGATTCCCCCCTAAACTATAATGTATCCTGAACTGAACTGTACCACGAACATAGTGAAGTATCCTTTTAGCTTCTTTCCAATGGCTTTCATGGGGTGTTTGCATATATCGGGAAACAATACCAACAACAAAGGAAAGATCAGGATGGGTATGAGTCAAGTATAAGAGGCTACCAACTAACTGACAGTACAGGGTGGCATCAACTTTGAGAGAAGTACAGGTGGTCGAAATCTTGACTCCATACTGGAAGAGAGAAGGGGTTATTTTACAATCATCCATGTGAATGCGATGAAGAAGGTCACAAGCATACTTAGACTGGGAAAGAAAAATTCCTTCATTGGTTTGAAAAACTTGGAGGCCAAGGAAATAGTGCAAAAAGCCAAAGTCAGTCATTTCAAATTTCTTCTTAACATTGGTTTTCACATGGTTTAAAAGTTTTGAGTCACTACCAGTAAGGATAAGGTCATCAACATAAAGGACAAGGATTATGAGATGGCTTCCTACTTTCTTGGTATAGACATTAGGATCATAATGACATCGAGAGAATTCAGTGGCAATAAGAAATCTCGGGGAGATTTCTTGAGACCGTAAAGAGATTTCTTGAGGCGACAAACAAGGCTAGAGTCATTCTAGACATAGCCAGGAGGGTGTTCCATGTAGATTTATTCTTGCAAATCCTCGTGCAAGAAGGTGGATTTAACATCCATTTGATGGACCTCCCATTTATGTGAGGTAGCAAGGGCGAGAACAAGGCGGATGGAATTCATTTTTCCTACAGGGGAAAAGGTTTCATTATAGTCAATTCCTTCAACTTGGGAAAATCCTTTGGAAACTAACTGAGCCTTGTGTCTTTCAACACTTCCATATGATCCATACTTAGTTCTGTAGACCCATTTTCATATAACAAGTTTTCTTCCTTTTGGAAGAGGTAGAAGATCCCAAGTATTGTTTTCCATTAAAGAACGATACTCTTCATTCATTGATGTATCCCAATATGAATGACCTGAAGCTTCTGCAAATGTCTAAAGATCATGAGTTTTTAAAACTTGAGTCAAAAGAGAAGAGGCTCGCTAAAACTGTGAACGTGTCCAACGTTGATCTAAAGGATCACCGACAAGATCACCAGTTGCTTCTCGTGTTGAACGGACCCATCTAGGAAGCGATGGAGTTGGTGTTGGTTCAGGTTCAAAGAACTCATCTGGAGGAGGGTGAGAAGGCAGAGGTGGATTTTAATCCTCACTGTCATCATCTGAAGAAGAAACCAAATCATAAGAAGGCACAAATGATGAAGATGGATCGCAATCCAAAGAAGGCACAATCGCCGAATTAGGCTCCCAGGCCAAGAGATTTTCATCCAATTTAACATCTCTTCTAATAACGATTTCATTACAATGTGATTGAAGAAGTCTGTAACCTTTGACATATTCAGAATAACCAACAAATATACACTTCTCACTTTTAGGCTGCAATGCTTTCCTTTTCTCATCATGAATGTGAGCCTATGCTATACTACCAAATACATGGAAGTGACTTACATATGGTTTAATTTTAGTCCAAGCTTCTTCCGGTGTTATATTTTTAAGAGACTTTGTGAGAGTGTGATTTACTATGTAATTTGCACAGTTGATGGCTTCTACCCAATACTTTAGACTTAATCCCTTAGATTGGATCATACCATTAGTCAATTCTTTTAATGTGCAGTTCTTTCTCTCAGCAACACCATATTGTTGTGGTGTATATGGAACAGTGTGTTGCATTTGGATTCCCTGTGTAGTGTAGTAGCTTGTAAAATTATTGTTCACATATTCGCCTCCATTATCTATTCTTAACCTTTGAATTTGATGTCCATATTGTTTTTCTACAAGGGCCTTGTAGGCCAAAAACTTGTCAAAAACTTCACTCTTGAGTTTTAAGAAGTAAACCCAAGTGCATCTGGAAAAGTCATCAATGAAAGTTAAGAAATACTTGCACCCAGAAAAAGAAGGAGAAGAAAGTGGACCACACAAATCACTATGAACAAGCTACAAAGGACCTGAGGCATGCCAAGAGGCATGTTTTGTCAAAACTATCCCGATGATGTTTGCTGAGAACACAACCAACACAAACACCATCTCTGCATGAAACAAGAGGAAGACCAGTCACCATCTGTTGATTAAATAGTTGTTGTAATGAGCGATAGTTTATATGACCAAACTGCTCATGCCAAAGTTTGTTCAAGTCATCGCTATGAGAAACAAAAACTGATGAAAAATCTGATGACCCAAAGTTGTCAAACTTGTACAACCTAGTAATATCATCAACAATTCTAGTTGCAAGAACATGCTTAGGATCTCTTAGATCCTTGATTACAACTTGGTGAGGTGAAAACTCGATGGTTTTACCTTCACCTAAATGCGTGATTTGATATATTGATAGAAGTTTACAAGAAAGACTTGGAACACGTAATACATCATTGAAATGACCATTATCTACTTGAATTGTTCCAGATCCTACAACACTAAGAGATCTATCATCACCAACAAATATTTTCTTGGTGTTACATTCATTTAGAGAAGAAAATATGGCTTTATCCTTAGCCATATGATAAGATGCTCCTGAATCAATAAGCCACTCATCAGAAGAAGAAGTAGTAGTAGAATTTGAATTGAAGGAGAAACCAGAAGCAGGAACTGCATGTTCATGAGAAGAAGAAGTAGAATCAATATTGACGTTGTGCTTCTTCATCACTGCTTCGAAAGATACCATATTCTTGAAACATTTGGACTCATCATGACCATCTTTATCACAAAATTTGCAATGTCTGTTAGTATTCTTACTTTTATATTTTGCTCCTTTGTCACCAGTAGGAGTTGAAGTTGTCTGAGAAGGTTTGGGACCCTTATGTTGTTTGTTGTTGTAGCAAAGATGTTTCTTCTTGGGATACTTGGGTTTATCTTTCTGTTGGGCAACTAAGGCTTTGTTGGAGGGACCTGCGGTGTTGATCACTCCAAATTGTACAAGCTTATCTTCCTCTCGAATCAAAGAATCACAAAAGGACTCAAGACTGGGTTTTTCATAAGCTTCTTCCCTAGAGCCTCTCTCATGGCATAAAAGGTAGATACAAACATAGAATATGCACCACCTAGCTTAGAAAGAATAAGATAGATGCAACTCTCTTCCTCCATCTTTATCTTACATTCTTCACATAAAATTCTGAGTGTTTTAAACCTAGATAGATAGTCTCCAAGGCAAGAAAATTCATTTGGACTCAAGGTCAGTATTTGATTTTCTAATTGTTGTGCTCGAATGATATTGAGTTTACCAAACAGAGATTCAATCGTCTTCCAAGCTTCTTTGGGGTCATCAATATCTTGAAGGTGGTACCATAAGTCAAGAGAGGTGGAAATTTCGATTATTCCACGTGATTCGTCATTCATATTATCCCACTTGGCTTTCTTATCAACATTAGTGGGTGCTTTTTTCTTTCCCAATGTAATTTGGTACAAGCCTTTACTTCTTAATAAATCTTCCATATGAGATTTCCATTGGAAGTAGTTGTTGCTGGTAAGCAAGACAGTACTTGTAGAAGCCATATTAAATATGCAGATAATGTGGATTTAAAAACTAAAACTAATGATTTGGATGGAAAGAGCTCAAAAATTTATGTGGTTTTAAAAAAAAACGGCACTGAAAACGGACTTCCGATGTTAGAGTTATGCCATTTTTAAAAAAGGCACAATCGGTAACCAAATGACCACGTGATTGTGTAAGTTGCTTTATGAAGTGACCCACTTTTATAAAGAGAAGTGGGGATCACTTTTACAATGAAGTTACTTTATAACAGAAAAGTTGCATGC
>ML776789.1:67040-88683 GCA_009831015.1 Picea engelmannii
GATTCACTTTTATACTTGAAGTGAAATGCACTTTACAATTTTAGCATGAACTTTTTCAAAAAAGGTAACAAAAGAGAGACTTGAACTCAAGACCTCTTACTTAATAAGGCAAATTTTAACCAAATGATCTAGCAAAACATATTTTAATGTTCAGAAGGAGGATTGGGGTTGTTGTTGTTGTTGTTGTTGTTGTTGGAGAGCTTGCTAAAAAAAAACTCTTTTCACACAAGACAAAAATTTCACTCCTCGATGACAACAAGGGTTAGATCTCGGTTAGCTTACCCGGAAGATGCACCTTTTCCTATATGTTTCTAATTTTTCGAGATCACACAGGGTGCAGGGAAAAGAGCATACGTAGATCTAAAAGAGTAGAAACCCAAAAATAAATAAAACAAAACCGAAATAAAACCAAAACACTACTCTGCAAAAATTTAAAAAATTGCGTATTCAAGCTTTATACCTCCGGATCTGACTGTAAAGGCCGTATCTTGGGCAAACAGAAACCTTTTCAAGTGAAACAAAAAGTGTTCCTGACTGAAACAAGCTCTCCGGACATAATGGAATAGTCTTCCCAGCCCAGAAATGTACAGAAATGACAAAAAGTGGAGATGAGGAAACTCAGCTTCACGATCTCGATCTACAACAGGAATGGGTCTTCAAATAGGATCTAATACCATGTTCAACAAAACAGGTATTCCAACAGAGGATGAACACCTTCAGTAACCACTGACATAACCAGATCAAAGATCAACACACCGATGTTTTCACGTGGTAAAACCCCTACGGGGAAACATCCACGACCCCAGCCAACGTGGCCACTTGGAGCAGTTTATTAATGCAAATAAAAAGACTACAGAGATATTTTACAAGAGAGTTTCTCACAATCGATCATCGGAAAATGACCCTCCATGTTCTTTAAATAGATATCATGGACCAATCGGGTGTTAAGCCACAGATCAATGGTCGTTAAGATCGAGGAGAGTATGAATCGTCGGATCACTCTATGTCGGGAACATATCATGAACGACAGATTTCCTAACTACAAATGCATACTAATGTATACTAAATAAACACACTAGAAAACACACTTTTACCTAACGACACAATAGACCAAATAGATCTTACTAACTCCTAAGTGTATAAATATCCTAACAAAGTGTGAGTACTTCAAAGACAATCTTGGTGTGATACAGAATGTCCACCCTCATTGAGAGGGAGGTGTGTCATTTCTCCTCCTCCCGGCTAACCCTTATGGCCAAGGGTTCCCTAGATCAGTCATGTGAGGTGACTGAGGGGGTAATGCATTGTTGGACCTGATGAGAGAAGAAATGTCACATGCTTAGTTGTGAGGACTATGGGAGAACTTTGTGCTACTATATGAGACTATAACTATGGTTGATTGTATTGTAGTAAATGCGTGCTACTAGTTGATTGTTGCATAGTTATAGAGACATCGACTATGACTATGGCTGATGGCATTGTAGTATCTGTGTGCTACTAGTTGATTGTTGCATAGTTATAGATTGTGACTATGGATGATGGCATGGTAGTAGCTGTGTGATACTAGTTGATTGTTGCATAGTCATAGGGATTGTAGACTATGATTATGGATGACGGAATGGTAGTAGTTGTGTGCTACTATTTGATTGTTGCATAATCATAGAGATGGTTGAACTGCATGGTGGTATCTTATGTAGCTACCATTTGATTGCAGGAGAGAGACATTATGTCTTTGGACAATAACTTTGTGCTACTTGGAGTGGTTGTGTACCAATGGATAGTAGTTTTGTACTACTATGGATCGACACAGTCGTGTTCTACTGGATGGCATTGTAGTAGCTATGCACTACTAGATGATTTCCATGGATACTACCAGCTCAAATTAGGATTAAATGTGTGCCACTTGATTTCAGAGATTGTGAAAAATTATTTGAGCTACCGATGACATTGTGGTAGTTGTCTGCTACCAGCTGATTGCAGAGTAGTCATTGGACTACTAGATGAAGACATCATGAAAGATACCTCCCTAGATAAGAGGGAGTGTTGATGTTTTGGTAGCTATGGGAGGTACTTTCCATCCTATATGACCTTTCTTATACGAGAAGTCATATCTGGAAATACCCTAGAAGAGAAGTCAACCCAGAAGAATAAAGAACAAAGAAGTGACACCTTTCCAGAAGAGAAGTCAACCCAGTAAAGAGGACATGAAGACTATAAATAGGAGGTGCATTAACTCATTTGGACACACTCACTCTCACTCTCTCATATACAAAGAAGTAAAGAGAAGAGGAAGGGTGACACAACAACTGCAATGAGATAGATTCTTCTTGTTCAGTCTTTCTAGTATTTCTCTCTTATGTGCTACTCTTGGAAAAGGAGTGCTACCTTGGTATTGTGTTTCCCTTGAGGTAGCCTTTATGCCAGGGTTTATCTTTTGGTTCATGATTGGAATTGATTTGTGAATGAAATCTGTCTAAGAAAGTTTGTTGGACTTTTCCCCCATTTGGGGTTTTCCCAGGATAAATCTCTTCTGTTCTTTTGTCTCTTTTTTATGTCGCTATTTCTCAGTACATGATATATAAGTTAATGGTAAATAAGTAATAAAACACTGGTAACTCTAATGCTCCATAAATAAAGAAAATCTAACACTTTAATCTTAAGTCTGTGACCTCCCCTTGAACCTCAAAGATAAGCTTCACCCGGTCCTCTACCATGCAAAATTCCTTGGACTCTGGACATGAATGGTCATCCACCGGTGGTTTCCTCAGAGGTTGAGAGAGAGGCCTACTCTCCACCAAGAGTGGGACCCCTCTTGTGAGAGTGAATTGAGCTTCAATGCTTCCAATGGATACATTATCTTCATCCAACCACTCCACCCGACATCCCCAGACCAAAACATCCTTTGAATCGACCAACATGAATGACCTATCCAACCTACAATCTGGTTCTCCACACCTCTCAGCACCATGTACTGGCAGAATAATGTCAGCCTTATTCATCTCCTTAGCTGAAGGGGTCTAGCCAATATGCTGCAAACTTGTTCTCTAGTGAGACCCTCGACCTCGACATACATGGCCCCATTCCCTGAATTGCGACGTAGAGAGAGGAATGTTGCCAATGCCAATAGTTAGGGATACCTTCAAAAAATACAAAATAAGATGATCTTCGAGGGTCAGCAAACATTTTTGAACTTCTCTTTAAAAATTCCCCTCATCATATCAATACCGTCAACCCTCATTCATAGGTCAATCAAATTAACTTTGCAATAAGTGCCCCTCTCATCGGTGGTACCCTGATGGAGTGTTATGGTTTATCTCACATGCACAAATAACTAGATCACCTTAATGCTCCTGCCTCTAAGATTGTGGGTATAGTTGTCCACATGTATGCCTTGATAATGGAGTTGTCAGGTGGAAAGGTGGGATTTCACCTTTTCGTCCCTCATTAACTGTGGCATGACACCCCATCTAGGGATATTCTATTGTTAATTTAATAAAACAAAAATACTTAATTTAATATGATATATGTACCATTTTTGCAAATTATTTTACTTACAAAGGATGTTATGTTACATGTTGGCCCAAATGTTATTATACATTAAATGGTATAATTCTAGTTTTCTTTTTTAATTGGACGTATGAAGAATGACTACACATGTTAAACTAGTGTTATATGTGAAACTAGGTTTTTAATACTTAATATGAAATTTGATATGCAAATTTACAATTGATTATGCTACTTAAAATACTTGTGAATATATTGGAGATGAAAAAATAGTTAAAGTTGAATAGCATGCATATTTTCAACTAATAAAATAAAAATAATGAAAAAATGATTAAAAATGAGAAATGCACCTCACCAAGCTATTGGAAAATGTACCATTTTGATGTAGCCAAGGCCTGAGATTCATTCACAAGACCAAATAAACAATGAAAACACAAGATAATGGAAAAATAACTCTCTTTTCTTCCTTCTCCATCCCAACTATTACAATCGAAGTTCAACCCCTTATAACTAGTATACGGGATTTTCGAAAACAACTAATTTTAGAAAAACAACTAAATTTAGAAAATTCTCGCATGACTCTAAAATTGACCACTAACTAAGAGATAACTAAAATGACACTATTTTTCAACTCACTTTTTTGATTAATCTCATAAAATAAGAGATAACTGATAATTGGAAAATTAAAAATTCCTGTCAAAACACTAAAACCCCATTTTGAGGCCTTATATGAAGAAATTTGGCCCTAAAAAAGTGTCAAAATGATGTCCAATTGAACAGATTTCATCGACACGCAAGTGAACTCTTCGATACACAACTTCCCATAAAATTTTAGCTCAAACGAATAACCGAGTCAAAAGTTATCACCCTTAGAAAATCCTCGAAAAATCCTTGCATCATTCTTGTCTGATTGAAAAGAACGTATCTCCTGCAAGTTACTGTCTTCAAACTATTTCCATTTAATGGGATCTAGGTTCATTAATTCACCCTCTGTAATCCATATACTCTCTTTTTGTGCTACGCTTTCACACTGGACCAGATATCAATTTTATTGGCCTTACCGAGTATGAAGGGTGTTTGTATCTAACATATGTGCAATATTTTCCTTTTTCTTGCTTGGAATGGCCTGTTGCCAATCCATCTCTGCCTTACTGTCATCACCCAGAGAGTCCCCATGGAATATGTACAAATCAGAAATGTTAAACACATGGGGGATATTGAGTTCAGCTGGTAAATCGACCTTATAAGCATTGTCATTGATTTTCTTGAGAATCTTGCACAAACCAATTTTATTATACTTCAATTTGTGGTATGTTCCTCAAGGAAACCACTCCTTCCATAAATAAACCATCACCAAATCAACTTCATTGAATACATGGTATCGTCGGTGAGCATCTTTGATAATTTTGTTGTGTTCATTACTGGCTTGCAATTTTTGTCTCACGTGTTACTGCAACTGTTGAATGTGTTTTGTAAATGCTTCCCCATCATCACTGATCCTATCCCCAAGTGGTAGTTGCACCAAATCTAGGACACCCATAGGATTTCTACCGTAAACAACCTGAAATAGAGATTTACTTGTAGATCTATTCACTGAACTATTGTAGGAAAATTTCTCTTGAGGTAAAGACAAATACCACTGCTTGGGCTTCTCTCCAATAATGCTCCATAACAAGTTTCCCAAACTCCAATTTACCACCTTGGTTTTCCCATCTGTTTGGGGGTGATAGGCACTGTTTAACTGTAGTTTAGTCCCCATTTTCTTCCATAAGGTCATCCACAAATGACCTAAGAACTGAGTATCTCTATCATAGGTAATAGTTTTTGGAACCCCATGCAATCTAACAACTTCTGAAAAAAACAATTTTGCCACCCTCGATGCATCACTAGTTTTCTTGCAAGCAATGAAATGAGCCATTTTATATAACCTATCAACAACCACAAAAATGGAATCATTACCTCGATGTGTGTTTAGGAGTCCCAACACAAAATCCATGCTCAGATCTATCCATGGAATTGTGGGCACTAGTAATGGTATATACAACCCTGTGTTCTGTGAGTGTCCTTTAGACATTTGACAAATTCGACATCGTTCCACATACCTGGTTATATCTTTTTTCATCTTTGGCTAGTAATACTTATCTTCAATTAAGGCTAACATATTATCCTTTCCAAAATGTCCTGCCAAACCACTACTATGAAGGTCTCTCATAATATTTCCCCTCATTGAACCAATTGGGATGCATAGGTGTTTCCCTTTGAAGAGGTATCCATCTTGCACAAAATATTCACCTTGATTAAGATCCATGTTCCCAGCGACTGGATTCTTCAACTGTTCCACACCTGAAAACCATTATCATATGCATAGAGATCCTTTAATGCAACAAACCCAATTGCTTGATCTTCCATGGTTGTCAAAAGAACAATGCATCGACCCAAAGCATCTGCAACTTGATTATGTTGTCCTGATTTGTGCTTCAAAACAAAGGTGTAGCCTTGTAAGAAAGAGGCCCATTTTTCATGTCTACTGTTCAATTTCTTTTGGGTGTTTACATATTTTAATGCAATATGATCAGTAAATAAAACAAACTCTTTCGATACTAGATAATGCCTCCAATGTTGCAATGCTTGCACAATTGCATAAAATTCTACATTATATGTGGAATAGGTATTTCTTACCTCATTCAATTTTTCACTAAAGAGTGCAATTTTTCTACCTACTTGGCTAAGTACAGCTCCAATGCCTACATGTGAAGCATCACAGTCTACCTCAAACACTTTATCAAAATTGGGTAAGGCTACTATAGGTGCCTTAGTTACCTTCTTCATAAACTTAAAACTTTCCTCAGCTTCCTTGTTTCCCATGAATGTCTTGCCTCTGGTGCAATCTATTACGGGTGCTTCAATACTGCTAAAATTTAGAATAAATTTTCTATAAAAGGTGGCCATCCCATGAAAACTTCTTACCTCTATGATGCTCCTAGGACTAGGCCACTCCAAAATTTCTCTAACCTTCTCTGAATCCATCTTGAATCCCTCCACCGAGATGAAAAAACCCAGGAACACCAAAATTTCTTATAGGAAACTACATTTCTTCAGGTTTGCATAAAGTTGATGTTTTCTCAATACATCCAATATAATTTTTAAATGTTTCAAGTGATCTTCTTTTTTGTTACTGAAACCAGGATGTCATCAAAATACACAACAACAAACTTACCAATATAAGGTCGAAGCACGGTATTCATCAACCACATTAAAGTACTACGAGCATTGGACAACCCAAATGGCATCAACATCCATTCATATAGTCCATCCCTAGTCTTGAAGGCAATTTTCCATTCATCCCCTTCGCGAATTTGGATCTGGTGGTATCCATTTCACAAATCAATCTTACTAAAATATTTAGCTCTGTCTAGCACATCCATAATGTCATCCAACCGAGGTATAGGAAACTTATATTTGATGGTAATTTTATTGGTTGCTCTGTTATCTGTGCACATCCTCCATGTATTATCCATTTTTGGACTCAACAATGCCGGTACAACACATTGACTCATGATTTCTCTTACCAAACCTTTCTTTATGAGTTCCATCACTTGTCGGTTGAGATCTGCATGTTGTGTAGGACTCATCCTATAGGATTTCTGATTAGGTAAAGATGATCCCGGTATCAGATCAATGTGATGTTGAATATCCCTCTTTGGCGGAATACCATCAGGCAATTCATTAGGCATAACCTCAACATATTCATCTAGTAACTTAGACACTTTAGTAGGATTTGGTATGTATTCCATGACCCCTTTTTGTAGAATTAATGCATAGAAAAATCCCATTGCCTTTGCTTCCTTAACAAAATCTCTTTCTGACACCATATTCTCATTTCCCCCCTCATCTTTAAGGGGCAATAAGATGACTTTCGATCCATCCTTCCAAAAGGTGTAGGTATTCTTTCCTCCATCATGCATGACTTTTCTGTCAAATTTCCAAGGCCTCTCCAATAACATATGGCATGCATCCATCGGAATGACATCACACCATACTTCATCTTTATAAGTATTACCAATGGAAAACTTGATCAAACATCTTTTATTAATGGTGAATTCATTCCTCTTTTTGAACGATGCAATTCAGTAAGGATGGGGATGTGTTTCACAACTTAATTTCAACTTATCTACCATCTCTTTGGAAACCATATTCTCACAACTGCCATTATCAATAATAACTTGACATACCTTTCCCCCATAAGTGCATCTGGTTCAAAAAATATTTGTTCGAAGCCAAGAATATTCATTTTCTCTACCTTGCCTTTCCTCTTTTTCGAGAATGACCATTGATCTTCATATCATGAGACTCTCCCCCATATCAGGCGGGACTTCATATTCAACTCCTTCTTCTTCATTCTCATCTTGGACCAACTTCAAACTAGGTTGTTGTCCTTGCTTCAACTCTTGCATGTTATAAATTGGGCATTCAAATGTTGGATGACCCTCTACACCACACCCGAAACACACATACAATCCTCCTCTACCACCATCATAGCCTCTACCCCTCTAAAATCCTCTTCCTCGTGGATGATTCAGGTTACGTTGTCGAGTATCTTCTACTTTCTCAGCTCCTTGGGATGATTCATCTTTTCCATATTTAAAACCACCCCGTGAGACAAACGATGTACCCCAACTTGCTCCTCTATTACTTTGAGAAAATTTTTGGCTTATCTTTTCCTTGACCTTTAAGGCTAATTGATATGCATCTTCCACACTGTGAACTCTATGCATGCTTAGTTCACCTTGAATAGAAAATTTTAAGCAATTCACATCCCTTGCAACCAATTGCTCATTAGTTTCCAGGTGATCCACACAATTGGACAACTGATAAAACTTGTTTGTGAGTTCCTCCATGGTGGATAGGTTCTGCTTCAAGTTCTGAAAGCTACGAAAAAGGTTCGGGGCATAATCGAGAGACAAAAATTTCTTGCAATTTTTTTCCATCTTACTCCGGGTCTTAATTTTGTCTTTTCCTTTTCTTACTCTATCTTTCTGCACATGATCCCATGAGATCATGACATGATCCTACATCTTGGTGCATTCAAATCTCACCTTCTTTTCCTCTGGCATAGGCTGCCATTCAAAAAAATTATCCATGGCATTCAACCAATCTATTAACTCCTCCGGTTTAAAATTCCTTGCATATTCTGAAAGTTCCATCTTGATCCTATCATTTCTCCCTTCTAGATGCCTGCACATCCTCTCTTCAAAACACACACGCTCTAATTCTTCTTCTTCATGTTCTATATGTTGATCTACATTTCCTTGGTTTGTCTCCTCATCAGACACTTCTCTTTGTATTATTCTCTAACTAGGCAGCATGCTTATAATATTTTCTACTTGCCTTTGGAGGTTTTTCATATCTCTGGGCATCTGAGCAAGACCTACTCTACCTCTTCCTCTCCCAACCATCTTCCGACTCTGATACCAAATGATATAGCCAAAGCCTGAGATTCATTCACAAGATGAAATAAACCATGAAAACATAGGGGAATGTAAAAATAACTCACTTTTATTCCTTCTCCATCCTAACTATTACAATCTAAGTTCAACCCCTTATAACTACTATATGAGATTTTCAAAAACAACTAATTTTAGAAAAAATAATTGTTTTTTGGAAAAACAATTAAATTTAGAAAATTCTCGCACTACTCTAAAACTGACCACTAAGTAAGAGCTAACTAGTGTGACATTATTTTTCAACTCACTTTTCTTATTAAGCTCATAAACTAAGAGATAACTGATAATTGAAAAATAAAAAATTCCCATAAAAACCCTAAAACCCCAATTTGAGGCCTTATATGAAGAAATTTGGCCCCGAAAAAGTGTCAAAATGATGTTCAATCGGATAAAACAGATTGGTACGAAAATGAACTCTTTGAGACACAACTTCCTGTAAAATTTCAGCCCAAACAGATAGCCGAGTCAAAAGTTATGACCCTCGAAATATCCCTACATCACATGTAGTTTTATTTTGTCATTGTTGTGGTTAAGGTACTTTTATGTGAATGCCATTTTTTCCTACTCATTTATTTGTATGTGCAAATCATTATTTCATTGGTTTAATGTTAGGCTTAAGTTAAGTCTCTTGGAAACTCAATCACAATGAAACATAAATTGTTTGAAAGAAAAGAAGGTAGATTAAACCAAATCAAATGTTAAAAGAAATTGTTTTAGCTTGGAAAAAGAAACTTAAATAGGGTTTCAATGTAGTGAACCTTTCAATGTGTCATATGGTTTTACCTAATATGTTGAAACTTAGTAAGTGTTTTGTCTCAAGTTATTATTTGTAAATATAGTGAAGAAATGATGTTTTGTTTCCAAAATGAATTATACTTATTCCATTGCTTGAGAACTTCAAACAAGCAATGTTTGAATGGAAGTCATTATAACTAGTGACATGAATGCCATTGAAAATAATATATTAATGGATAAGGTTTTTGTTCAAGTACAAAAATACTAAAAGGTCACATTTTTTCCTTACAATGGTAGGTTGACTTCTTAAGTATTTAAGTATATATTTAAAGCTTTTGAGTAATAAACATTTGAAATGTTATATATTGAAATGATTACAAATTATTTGATATTTGCCTAGAAAATAATAAATATCTATTATTTATTATGATTATTTTTTAATATTTACTATAATAATTTGTATTAACAATAAAAGAGTTAGAGTGTAAAAGATTATATTAAAAGGGTAACCACTTGAAGATGGAAGCTTATTTATCCCCAAAACTTTTGTTAATTGTTGATATGGGGTTTTTAACATATCAACATGCTAAGATGATTTAATTATATTGATTTAAAGTGTAAACATGTTGATTTATTAGCATTAATAGAAATTAATTATGATAAAATTTTACATTGATAATATTATTATTATTTTTGTAATTTTTAGTAAAAATGGCTATTAATAATATTTGGGATTTTTACTATGAACGAGTTAATATGATAGAATAATTTATATATTCAATATATATCATTTCAAATTAAATATCCAACTAATAATTAGTTTGAAATGCTATATATTGAAATAGTTATAATTTATGCTATATACACATCTTATAGTTGGAGAATATTTATTATTTATTATGGTTTTTTTTAATATGTATTATAACAATTTGTATTTATAATAAAAGAGCTCCTCTTTGTTTAGAGATTGTAAAAATCTTACTAATAGGGTTAATCATATGAAGGTGGAAGCTTATTTGTCCCAAAAACTTTCGTGCATTATTGATATGATATTTTTAACATATCAACATGCTAAAATGATTTAATTATATTTATTTAATATATAAAATGATTATTAATGTGGGTAGATTCTTAAAACATATTGATTTATAACATTAGTGAAAATACATTATAATAAAATTTTACATTGATCATATTCTTATCATTATTATTTTTACAATGTTTAATGAAAATAGTTATTAATAATATATATGTGATTTTTTATAAATAATATTAATATTTATACTATTATTTTTAATTAAATATTTATATTTTAAAAATTATACAAATATATACATATTTTATTCTAAGTAAATACACATTCTTAAAAAAACAACACACTGGGAAAAATCAATTAATTAGAATCACAAATCAAATCAACACAACAAACACAAGCATTACAATCTTATGTCCAATTTCAAATCAATATCCAAATCAAAACAACAAACACAAACATTCAAGATTCATGTACAAATGCAAATCAATATATGTAACCAAACATTGACAAAACCATTCATACACATACACATACAATTTCAAATAAACAAACGTACAATATACAAATACAAATACAATGGAATATAAAGCTTAAGAAAACCTACATTAAATATACACATTCAAACTTACACAATTACAAATCAACAAAACAAGCACAAGCATTACAATCTCATGTACAATTTCAAATCATTTTACAAATCAATGTAACAAACACAAACATTGCAAATTCATGTACAACTTCAAATTAATATACATAAGAAAACATTGACAAAACCATCCAATCACACATACACATACACATACACATACACATACAATGGAATATAAATCTTAAGCAAACCTACATTAAATATACACATTCAAACTTACACAATTGCAAATCAACAAAAAAAACACAAGCATTACGATTTCATGTGCATTTTCAAATCAATGCAACAAACACAAACATTACAAATTCATGCACAACTTCAAATTAATATACTTAAGAAAACATTGACAAAACCATTCAATCACACATACACATACATATACACATACAATTTTAAATAAACAAACATACAATATACAAATACAAATACAATGGAATATAAAGCTTAAGCAAACCTACACTAAATATACACATTCAAACTTACACAATTACAAATCAACAAAACAAACACAAGCATTACAATCTCATGTACAATTTCAAATCATTTTACAAATCAATGCAACAAACACAAACATTACAAATTCATGTAAAACTTCAAATTAATATACATAAGCAAACAATGACAAAACCATTCAATCACACATACACATACACATACAATGAAATGTAAAGCTTAAGAAAACCTACATTAAATATACACATTCAAACTTACACAATTACAAATCAACAAAACAAACACAAGCATTACAATATCATGTACAATTTCAAATCATTTTACAAATCAATGTAACAAACACAAACATTGCAAATTCATGTACAACGTCAAATTAATATACATAAGAAAACATGGATAAAACCATACAATCACACATACACATACAATGGAATGTAAACCTTAAACAAGCCTACATTAAATATACACATTCAAACTTACACAATTACAAATCAACAAAGCAAACACAAGCATTACAATTTCATGTACAATTTCAAATCAATGCAAGAAATCAATGTAACTGTAACATCCCGCTCTGGTGCACTGAGAAAACTTATTCTTTGAGGACACTTTCTCGCAAGTGATCTGGACTTTTATGATGTTAAAACATTTATCCTTGATTATGATGCGTTATGATAGATGACATGATGTTTTACTGCTTTGAAGTAGACAGGTGCTTTGACTCAGTTTTATTGAGTGTGCAGGGTTTTGGACCTTGAGGATGCAGAGGCATCGGTGGAACCCCTTGGACTCTGGATTGAGTCAGGGAGTGTGCTATTTGGGTTGATTTATTTACTGTGANGAGTTTATGATATGATGTTGACATGTTCTGACACGATTGTTGATGATGCAGGCTGACGATAGCTTGCCAACCAGACTCACATATGGAGTAAAGGGGCCACAGACGATTTCCAGAGAGGTTGAGGGAGAGGTGTGGACAGCAGCCCTGCCACAGCCTACTAGCACTCCTGTCATGGCTCAAACTGTAGGTTAATGATTACCTAGTTTGAGAGGATCCACGATGTCGTGAGGGCAGACTGCGAAAGTCGCTCACGATGATTCTAAAGGCTGCATAATAAGGTGGGGGACTTATTCCTTAAAGCCCTTAGTCTCCCACAAGTTCACCTGGCGGAGTGTTGACTCCAGGGTTTATAGATGTCTATCAATCAGTCAAGTTTGCAAGTGGCATCCTTGGAGCATGTGGTGCATCCTGAAGGGCACATCACGCAAAAGAACCACAAGAAGCGAGTGGCACCCTTGGAGCACGTGGTGCATCCTGAAGGGCACGTCGCGTGAAAGAAACGAATGGGGCGAGTGGCACCCTTAGAGCACGTAGTGCGTCTTGAAGGGCACATCGCGTTGATGATGATGAATAAACGAACCTAGATGGCCCTGAGACTTTAACGCCTTAAGAAATCCTTAAACCACTTCCCTAACCAAGTGTCGCCCAGTTTCGAATCTAAGTCCTAAGTCTAAAACTTTTCTAGGGTTAAAATTTAGTCTAACCTTAAGAAAAAGACCCTAGAATAAAAATAACATTTTAAACAAAAACCACTTAAGTAATAGTTTGTTCTTCATGAAATTCTTGGGGTGAATGAAGAGAATAAGAATTTAATTAAAACTAATGGTGTTAAAATTTTGCAAAGAAGAAATTATTTCCTAACTTGTGAAGGAGCAAAAAAATATTAAATAAATATTAAATGGGAAAGATTTAATAATGCAACTGCCATTTTGGGCTTTAATAAAAATGGAAAGATGGGAACTTATGGTAAAAAGCACAATCAACATAGTAAGGAATCTGAAATTAAGAACCTGCTAATTTGAGCTAATTTAGTCACATCTTTTTCTTAGGAAAGTATTTAAAACATGTAAGGGGATCTAGGAACACCTAAGAGTAATTTTAGGAGCATTTCTAGGTGGGTGAGGGAATTGAGGCAATTAATAAATTTAAAGAAAATAATTACTTGAGGAAAGAGGGGGATGGACGAAACTTGTGCGAAGGAGAATAATTAGAATTATTTTTATTAAAACTTAATTAAAATATGATTTAGGAAAGTTGGTGGGTCTCAAAACTCTATAAACGAAAAAGGATATGAGGAAGAAAAGGATCGGTTGTTAGCGTAACGTTATGCTGTCGAATTGTGACTTGACTGATTGCTTGTGAGGAGTTGGGATTTTCCGGCTCGAATAGGAGTGGTAGCTCGGCCTTGCGAGGTGAGCTGGGAAGCTAGAAATACCATCTGGAAAGTGTGTGGCCCCTTTGCAGCTCGGGGGACAAAGGGGGAAGTAGAGTACCCCTAGCAATTGGCTATGAGGTACTGGTGAGGTCTCGACGGTCGGCGAGTGGGAGCGAAATGGAGCGCGCGGACGTCTCCAGGAGAAAGCAAACAGGCAAAGGTATGCATTTATGTTGATTTATAGAAGGTGTTAGGATGTATGTTTTAGATTGCGGTGTGTTTTAGCAGGCAAACCATTGTGTAGTTTATGACTGAAAATTTTACAGCCTAGCTCAATGTTTTGGTTGTTGATGGTTGTGCCCTTCTTACCCAAGTGTACGGCGTATGGACTGTATGCGTAGCATCGTTTAATACTGCAAACATTTCCAACCCCTGTTAATTGGGTTCGAGCGCTCCCCCTATTGTCGGCAATGGATGGATATTCTGGCTAAGAAAAATAAAAATATAAAGATATAATTAATCTCGTGTCTGCAATTTGATTAACAACATTTCTTTTACTAGAAGTCATGTTCGCCATTGTTATTGAACCCTCGTATTATTGGACGCCTTTCATTTTACTAGAAGTCATGTTCACCATTGTCAATGAACCCTCTTATCAATGGGAGATTGGTATTTGAATTTGAATGGATGCAATTTTTCTGGAATTTTTGTTCGCTGTATTACTGATGGAACCTATTAATGTTGAAGTTGATGTATCGAATTAAATGAAGGGTTTCTATTGGAAGTTCTATTCACTGTGGTGTATTGCACGGGGGATTTTTTTATTCACTGTTGTTGTACGCTGTGTTGTATTGAAGTTGGTTCGTTGTGTTGTTTTGCAAGTGTTGTTTGTTGTGTTGTATTGTGAGGTAGACCCGCTTCTACTGGGTTAAAAATATGGACAACACTGACAGTGTGAAGGGAATGCACCTTTACGACCGCCGCTTTAGCCAAAATGGCGGTTGGAACCCGCTCACTTTTTAAATGGTCCCGGTTCAACTATCGCTCCCATATCCTCCCTACAGAGAACCCTTCCTGGTTTATGTCACTACCTTTACTTGGCCAAGAGGAAGGACTACAATCAGAGTAGAGAAATGATGTATGCGTGAGAGGCTCCGTTTGCTACCTTTTTTCAATTGGAGAAACGACAGTTCAATGCTAGACCAAATTCCGCACACCCACTCCCTGAAAGTGATGACCAAAAGACGGGGGACGTCTATCTTAGTAGCAGCATTAACCACCTCCTTGATCAGAGACTAGTCACCCTCATCGTCTGCTGGTTAGCTTTAGTCCAGGTGCCTTACCTCTTTTCTTTTTTTTTCCTTCTCCCTTCAACGGGTTGCGTTTCTAGTTAACACCGCACCTATGCCGTCTCCCTCACAATTTTCAAGGTAAATCCTGCCCAAGAAATCGCACCCTCAGTCCAGCCCGTTCTTAGAGACCACGGTTTGAATCCTGTGGTGTTCGTAGGGTTCGTGACAGAAAATTTCGTCTGGTTGATTACCCACGTGACTGCACATTATGCGCCTGCCAGGAGGGCGTCCTCGTTGTTCTGATGAACCACCGTCTTTTTCGGAGCATGTCTGGCAGTCAGTGAATAGTGAACCCGTGTTTTGGGGCACTTTTCACTAAGTTTCTATTGTCAGCGATTAACTCGCTCAGGGCCATGGCAATAGTTTACCATTCTGTTTTGGACTTAAAATGCCGACCCCCTTGTCAATTGGGACAATGATTTATTAGGTATGTATGACAACCTTGAGTGGACCGCGTTCTTTCAATGGCAGACAGGGACTTAGTATAGGCGGCCAGCTAAGGCAAGGATTATATTTAACTGTGTTACCCTTTTTTTTTTTTTTAATTTATTTACCATGTCTTGAGCCTTACATTAATAACCGGATGTCTGATCTCAAGAGACTGTTTTCACTCCCTTTTAATTTTTATGGTAGCGCTCACGCTTAAGTTGGATGTTTGTCTATGTGTGTGCCTAATGATCGTGGATTAATGGGTCGATCTTTTCAGACAATCTAGTTAGTTTACAACTAACGATTATATTATGGTTTGACTTAGGGTATGGATGGTGCATTGTCCTAATAAAGGTACTATTGTTGTATTGGGAGTTAGTGTGTGGGTTGGTTCTCGCACCTTTTCGAGAGAAATGCTTATAACAGTTGATATATAATACTATTAATGTTTTCTTCGGATATGAATGAAATTGTTCTAATGTCCCTCATCACAACAACTAGATATTTGTATATCCCATTGATTATGATTGGTCCTTGCAACAATTGTTTTCAATGAGATAAAACTACTTCTTAGATCTTCTTAATTATTGACCTTCTTAGTCGAACCCTTAGTGGCAAGTGATTTAGCGAGTTAATAATGAGTCACCCTTGCAGTTGTCTTATCATAGATAACCTTGTTCATAGCTTTATTGATAGTTATGTTATGTCATGTTAAATGCCTTACTTGCTGTATTAGTTGTCATTATCTTGAATGTGATTGTTATCATTACCAAGTTATAGTAATTTCTAATGTAATGATTGGTTACCTTATGGCAATAATAGTGTATTATAAAATGTGTTGTTTTATGATATTGAAATTTTATGGTTGGATAATTAGGATCGTTATCATTACCAAGTTATAGTAATTTCTAATTTAATGATTGGTTACCTTATGGCAATAATAGTGTATTATAAAATGTGATGTTTTATGATATTGAAATTTTATGGTTGGGTAATTGCATACTAATTGGATTTATGTGGAGTAAATGGAGTTGTAATGAAGGTTAAGGTTGAAGACAATATCGAGGGTAATGTTAACCTTCAAGCTATTATTGTTCATGATAAATCTAAGGACATATAAGGTTTAAGGTTACTGTTAATTCTTAGGGAAATGATCGATGTAAAGGAGTGTTGAATGTATGCTTATGGTAGTGTTAATACAATGTTATTTTTGTTTTATAGAATTGATTACGTAATTAAATGTTTAATGGTAATACTAAGGATTATGTAACTGTCCATGTGTATGTTGTGGTCATTTGTGGTAAGGTAAATGTACTGAGTTCATCATTGGTAATGATATCGCTGCTTATTTTTACAGTTAACAGAGAAGGAGAAATGTGTTTGTGATTGTTGCAATGTCCTAGAACTAGGTACATTAGGATTTTATAACCTAATAAATGAGGGATGGAGATTAATTGAAATTACCTTATGTATAAGGTATTCGTCGGTTGATGAAATTTAATGGAGCAGTTGGTCAGCAATCAATTACTGATGGGTCATAGAAAATACCTTGTCTTAATTATTGGTTAGTCGTTGTCTGAGTCCTTTTATCTTGTGCCTTCCGTAGAGGAGGTGGTTGCTCTTTTAATTATTATTCTGCCCGGTTGTTTCATTTCTTGTTTGGTCTGGTTGTGTCAGGCGGGATGTAGACACTCCTTTTCGCCTAGTATATAAGTCTGTGCGTGTGATTATTTCTTGTATAGAATCCAGTGCTGTATCAAGAGTCTCGGGCCCTTTAAAGGCAGGGTTTCCACTCTTGCGACACACCTGACCGAGATTACTAGTTTCTGCCTGAGCAGTCGGCCAGGAGCCTATCTGACCTTCTCTCTCTCCGGAGAAGAGGACTAAGATTAAACGCCCTGCTTTCCTGTGCAGAAATAGTAAAATATACTATTATGGATTCTTCCTTATGTCTATGGCCATTTAATGCTTGCAGTTACTTGTTGTGTGCCTTAGGTATTCTTGTTGTGATTATCATGGTTGCGTCTTGTTAGTTGTCGGGTGGCGACGTAGAGTCAAGTGTGTTTGTTTCCTTTCTACACGCGCACACACACCATAAACAAAAAAAAAAAAAAAATCTTGCACCTGTTATCAGAGTTTTCACCGTAACCAGGAGGTCATTGCATATGGTATTAGATCCAAGTTCAACCCTGCGACTGTGAATCTCCAGACTTTCCACTGTAGTAAACCCCTAAGTATTAACCCTTGCGCTAAGTAAAAAAAAAAAACCTTAAACGTGTCCTCGTGGAGATCGCGTTTAGAGGGTGCCCCTGAGGGTCCATGAAATGCTAGCTAGTACCTCTAGCATCCTCCGAGATCGAGAGAGAGATGATATCTAGCATCCATGAGTGTCACAGACGGTGGTGTCGTAGAATAATAGTTGTAGAGAAGGGCGTGTGCTTCACACTTCGCGTTTACGACCTCCAGCATGAAGGTCCACATGCGGTCTTTCGAATGAAGAGGAGTGATATTTTATGGTGGAAGACGCTCCTGCCCCTTTGAACCAGGTCATCGGCAATGTGTCATGGGAATTGATCGTTGACTAGTTCCCAAGAGGTATCTTCTGAGGAATTCGAGGAGCGTCAGCTCCCCGATTTCAATTCCTTGTGACAAGGCGACCGCATGGGGCCCAAGTACGAGGCCCTTTTTGGAGCTACTTTCGTATGCTCCACACCCTTTTTACTGAGAAACTTATGGTCAACAAGTTTTTGTTGGCCTTAGGTTGGAATCCAACTTTTACTTCGGATACCGGGACTACTGGGCCGAAGAAGGGGTGTTGGACATGTAGGGAGCCACACTACCAGCGTGACTACCCTGAGGAGAGGACCTGAGTGTCAATTTCAGCTGGACCCACTACAATGGGAGATATGGGCAAGGACCATCAGATTTTTGCAATGGTAAATAATCGCCAGGCAGAGCACCAGTCGACTGTGCTATAGACGACAGGTACTGTCGTTGACCAGACCCTCGGTATTTTGATAGACCCGGGTGCTACTGAGAGTTTCATTTCTAGTGCAGTGCTAAAGAGGATTAAGGTCAAGGTAGTCGAACAGGATGAGTTTAGCTTCGTAGAGTTGGCTTCGAGAGCCAAACAGAAGGTTGTAGGAAAGGTTACGGGTTGTGCCCTTAACCTGGGAGAGTTTTTCATGAGTGTCAACTTGTACGTCACGATCTTAGGATCTTATGATGTCGTGATTGGTATGGATTGGTTGGAATCGCATGAGGCGATACTCAACTGTAAGACGAAACGGTTGAGCTTGGCTGATGACGAAGGACAGTGATGTGTGATTGTAGGATGGAACCAGGGAGTTTCCATGAGGTTCGTCTCTTCCTTACAGCTACGGAAGAGTATGCGCAAGGGGTGCAAGCTTTATCCGATCCTTGCGCTAAATGAAAAGGGAGTGGTAGAAGGTCTAGAACACCTTCCGGTGGTTAAAGAGTTTGTGAACGTATTTCCAGAGGAGTTACTGGGGATGCCACCGGAAAGGGAATTGGAGTTTACCATAGACCTAAAACTGGGGACCGAACCGATAGCAAGAGAGCCTTATCGGATGTCGACCCCGGAGTTGCAAGAGCTGAAAATGCAACTGAAGGAGTTACTAGACCTGGGACTGATACGCCCTAGTGTGTCACTGGGGGGTGCACTAGTTATTTTCATATGAAAGAAGGACAGATCATGGAGGCTTTGCATTGACTACTGTCAACTGAACAAGGCTACGATCAAGAATTAGTATCCCTTACCAAGAATTGATGATCTGTTCGATCAAATGAATGGTGCGACGGTGTTCTCCAAGATCGATTTGCGATCAGGGTACCACTAGTTACGGATCAAGGAGGATGATGTCCCTAAGACCGCCTTTAAGACAATATTTGGACATTACAAGTTTATTGTGTTGTTGTTTGGACTTACAAACGCCCCAGGGATATTTATGAGTTTGATGAACGAGGTGTTCCGCGAGTACTTGGACAAGTTCATCCAAGTGTTCCTTGATAACATTTTGATTTACTCTCGTACGAGGGAGGAGCATGACGAGCACTTGCGCTTGGTACTACAGTGCCTGCAAGAGCACAAATTGTATGGGAAGTTGTCCAAATGCTCTCTTTTATCAATCGAGGATTCACTACTTATGGCATGTCATCTCTGACGAAGGTATCGTTGTGGATCCAGCCAAGGTCAAGGCTATTATGGAATGGCCTGCATCGACGAATGTCACAGAAGTGCATAGTTTTATGGGTTTAGCAGGATACTATTGACAGTTTGTCGAGGGATTTTCGAAGATAACAAATCCGATCATGAAATTGCAGAAGAAAAACAAGAAGTTTGTTTGGACCGAGAAATGCACGGAAGCATTTCGAAGGCTTAAAGAGTTGTTGACCACAATGCCAATACTAAAGGTCCCTGACATGGACGCAGACTTCTTGGTATGCACTGACGCATCCAAGGAAGGCTTAGGCGGAGTCTTGATGCAAGACGAACGAGTGATTGCTTACATTCGAAGAAGCTGAGAAGGCATGAAGAGAACTACGCGACGCATGATTTGGAGTTATTATCCATCATATATGCCTTGAAGGTTTGGAGACACTACCTTGTTGGACGAAAATTTGAATTAAAGACTGATCATTGTGGGCTGCAACACATTTTCACGCAAAGCGACCTGAACGTGCGACAACAATGTTGGTCGGAATTTCTTAGCGAGTACGACTTCGAGATTACTTACATAAAGGGAACAGTGAACCGAGTGGTTGATGCTTTGAGTCGGAGACCATGCATCTTTTCGGTGTTGCCTCTTCAGATGAATATACGTGAGAAGATTCTCACTTTACAGCGTAATGATGACTGGTACAAAGAGGTCAAGGGTTTTATTGGACAAAATACCATAATGGTACCACGATACGAGGGATTTCCATTTGATAGAGATGGTTTATTGAGGTTTAGAAGTTGGATTTACGTACCGCCAAACAACGAGTTGAGGATGTTGATCCTAAGCGAGGCTCATAGAGCAGTTTACATGGCTCACCCAGGAGTCACGAAGATGAGGGCAGACCTTAAACTCTTATTCTTCTGGAAGGGAATGAAGGCCAGCATAGTCAACTTTGTGGCTAGATGTCTAGAGTGTTAGCAGGTAAAGGCTGAACATAGACACCCAACATGATTACTTCAACCACATGCCATTCTGGAATCAAAATGCGAAGTTATTTCAATGGATTTTATTGTTGGATTTCCACTGACAGCAAGGAGACATGACTCAATTTGTGTAGTAGTAGACACTCTGACAAAGAGTGCTCACTTTATTCCTGTGCGTACGATGTATCAGGCACCTGACATAGTGAGATTTTTCATCAGTGAGATTGTGAGGCTGCATGGCGTGCCTAAAAAGATTATATCCGATCGAGGATCTGTGTTTACTGAACGATTTTGGATGAGTTTCCAAGAGGCCTTGGGAACCCAACTTAACTTTAGTACTGCTTATCACCCAGAGACGGACGGACAGACAAAACGAATGAACGAAACCTTGGAAGACATGTTGCACATGTACATGATGGACCAACAAAAGAATTGGGAGGAATTCTTGCCTCTAGTAGAGTTCGCTTACAACAACAGTTACCAGAGCACCATTAAGATGGAACCTTTTGAGTTTCTTTATGGGCGACCGTGTCGGACGCCCTTGAGTTGGGATCGGCTTGAGGATAGGGTCCTGGTGGGACCAGAAGCGATCCAAGAAATG